>JAAKFY010000069.1:440277-460277 GCA_011823955.1 Dissostichus mawsoni | reverse complement strand
AGAATGCACCTCGGGGTATTTGTTGGCGAGTCTCTGGTCTGGCCAACAGAAACCCTCCGCAGAAAACACCACGCGGTGAGAGAGGCGCGAAAACTTAGAGAGCAACTCCTCCGGACCCGCTGAGAAGATCACATCATAGCTACAGGAAGAGAGAGTTTCACAATAAGAGCCTGACACTGAGAGAATCATAAACTACAGGAAGAGAGAGTTTCACAATAAGAGCCTGAACACTGAGAGATCACATCATAGCTACAGGAAGAGAGAGTTTCACAATAAGAGCCTGAACCTGAGAGATCACATCATAGCTACAGGAAGAGAGTTTCACAATAAAGCCTGAAAACTGAGAGATCACATCATAACTACAGGAAGAGAGAGTTTCACAATAAAGCCTGAAAACTGAGAGATCACATCATAACTACAGGAAGAGAGAGTTTCACAAAAAGCCTGAACCTGAGAGATCACATCATAGCTACAGGAAGAGAGAGTTTCACAATAAAAGCCTGAACCCTGAGAGATCACATCATAGTTACAGGAAGAGAGAGTTTCAGAATAAAAGCCTGAACCCTGAGAGATCACATCATAGTTACAGGAAGAGAGAGTTTCAGAATAAAAGCCTGAACCCTGAGAGATCACATCATAGCTACAGGAAGAGAGATTTCACAATAAAAGCCTGAACCCTGAGAGATCACATCATAGCTACAGGAAGAGAGTTTCACAAAAAAGCCTGAACCCTGAGAGATCACATCATAGCTACAGGAAGAGAGAGTTTCACAATAAAAGCCTGAACACTGAGAGATCACATCATAACTACAGGAAGAGAGAGTTTCACAATAAAAGCCTGAACACTGAGAGATCACATCATACTACAGGAAGAGAGAGTTTCACAATAAAAGCCTGAACACTGAGAGATCACATCATAACTACAGGAAGAGAATTTCACAATAAAAGCCTGAACACTGAGAGATCACATCATAACTACAGGAAGAGAGAGTTTCACAATAAAAGCCTGAACACTGAGAGATCACATCATAACTACAGGAAGAGAGATTTCACAATAAGAGCCTGAACACTGAGAGATCACATCATAGCTACAGGAAGAGAGAGTTTCACAATAAAGCCTGAACCTGAGAGATCACATCATAGCTACAGGAAGAGAGTTTCACAATAAAGCCTGAACACTGAGAGATCACATCATAGCTACAGGAAGAGAGTTTCACAATAAAAGCCTGAACACTGAGAGATCACATCATAACTACAGGAAGAGAGAGTTTCACAATAAAGCCTGAACACTGAGAGATCACATCATAGCTACAGGAAGAGAGAGTTTCACAATAAAGCCTGAACCTGAGAGATCACATCATAGCTACAGGAAGAGAGTTTCAGAATAAAAGCCTGAACCCTGAGAGATCACATCATAGCTACAGGAAGAGAGAGTTTCACAATAAAAGCCTGAACCCTGAGAAGATCACATCATAGCTACAGGAAGAGAGTTTCACAATAAAAGCCTGAACCCTGAGAGATCACATCATAGCTACAGGAAGAGAGAGTTTCACAATAAAAGCCTGAACCCTGAGAGATCACATCATAGCTACAGGAAGAGAGAGTTTCACAATAAAAGCCTGAACCTGAGAGATCACATCATAGCTACAGGAAGAGAGAGTTCACAATAAAAGCCTGAACCTGAGAGATCACATCATAGCTACAGGAAGAGAGAGTTTCACAATAAGAGCCTGAACTGAGAGATCACATCATAGCTACAGGAAGAGAGAGTTTCACAATAAGCCTGAACCTGAGAGATCACATCATAGCTACAGGAAGAGAGTTTCAGAATAAGAGCCTGAACACTGAGAGATCACATCATAACTACAGGAAGAGAGTTTCACAATAAAAGCCTGAACACTGAGAGATCACATCATAGCTACAGGAAGAGAGAGTTTCAGAATAAAAGCATGAGAAAAGGGAAGGTCAATTATTTTTGGGTTGAGAAACATAAATAAATCCAGATTTTTGAATTAAAGTTTTTTTTTTTTTATACTTCGAGAAATGTTAATTTTTGTGGTAAATAATTACTGATATTTGAAAAAAACCCTAACCCTAAGAACAAAAGTTAAAAACCTTACAGAAACGAGACTCAGTATTTCCAGAAAGGTAATATTTATAGGAAAAGGATCCTAGCTTTTGAAAAACAAGTTATATTTTTATATTATTATTTTAAATAATACTTTTAAGAACAAAAGGTTAAAAATCCTACAAAATAAATGTCATAATATTTTGAGAAAAGGTCCGTTTTTATTGTATTTATATTTGGGATGTAACGATACCAAAAACTCACGGTACGATAATATCACGATAACAAGTAAACGGTACGATAATATCACGATAACAAGTCAACGGTACGATAATGTCACGATAACAAGTCCACGGTACGATATTAAGTCCACAGTACGATATTAAGTCCAAGGTACGATATCTATCCGATAACAAGTTCACGGTACGATATTTATCACGATAACAAGTCGAAGGTACGATATTAAGTCCACGGTACGATATTTATCACGATAACAAGTCCACGGTACGATATTAAGTCCACGGTACGATATCTATCCGATAACAAGTCCACGGTACGATAATATCACGATAACAAGTCCATGGTACGATATTTATCACGATAACAAGTCCACGGTACGATATAACAAGTCCACGGTACGATAATATCACAATAACAAGTCCACGATGCGATAATATCACGATAACAAGTCCACGGTACGATATTTATCACGATAACAAGTCCACGGTACGATATAACAAGTCCACGGTACGATAATATCACGGTAACAAGTCCACGATGCGATAATATCACGATAACAAGTCCACAGTGCGATAATATCACGATAGCAAGTCCACGATGCGATAATATCACGATAACAAGTCCGCGGTACGATAATATCACGATAACAAGTCCACGGTACGATATTAAGTCCACGGTACGATATCTATCCGATAACAAGTCCACGGTACGATAATATCACGATAACAAGTCCACGGTACGATATTTATCACGATGACAAGTCCACGGTGCGATATAACAAGTCCACGGTACGATAATATCACGATAACAAGTCCACGATGCGATAATATCACGATAACAAGTCCACGGTACGATATTAAGTCCACGGTACGATATCTATCCGATAACAAGTTCACGGTACGATATTTATCACAATAAAAAGTCCACGGTGCGATGTAACAAGTCCACGTACGATAATAACACAATAACAAGTCCACGGTACGATAATATCACGATAACAAGTCCACGGTGCGATATAACAAGTCCACGGTACGATAATATCACGATAACAAGTCCACGATGCGATAATATCACGATAACAAGTCCACGGCACGATATAACAATGTCCACGGTACGATGATATCACGATAACAAGTCCAGGGTACAATATTTATCACGATAACAAGTCCACGGTACGATATAACAAGTCCACTGTACGATAATATCACGGTAACAAGTCCACGATGCGATAATATCACGATAACAAGTCCGCGGTACACTATTTATCACGATAACAAGTCCACGGTGCGATATAACAAGTCCACGGTACGATAATATCACGATAACAAGTCCACAGTACGATAATATCACGATAACAAGTCCACGGTACGATATTAAGTCCACTGTACGATATCTATCCGATAACAAGTCCACGGTACGATAATATCACAATAACAAGTCCACGGTACGATATTTATCACGATAACAAGTCCACGGTACGATATAACAAGTCCACGGTACAATAATATCACGATAACAAGTCCGCGGTACACTATTTATCACGATAACAAGTCCACAGTACAATATTTATCACGATAACAAGTCCACGGTACGATATAACAAGTCCACGGTACGATAATATCACGATAACAAGTCCACGATGCGATAATATCACGATAACAAGTCCGCGGTACACTATTTATCACGATAACAAGTCCACGGTGCGATAAACACAAGTCCACTGTACAATAATATCACGATAACAAGTCCACGGTACGATAATATCACGATAAACAAGTCCACGGTACGATATTAAGTCCACTGTACGATATCTATCCGATAACAAGTCCACGGTACAATAATATCACGATAACAAGTCCACGGTACGGTATTTATCACGATAACAAGTCCACGGTACGATAATATCACGATAACAAGTCCACGATGCGATAAGATCAAGATAAGAAGTCCGCGGTACACTATTTATCACGATAACAAGTCCACGGTGCGATATAACAAGTCCACGGTACGATAATATCACGATAACAAGTCCACGGTACGATAATATCACGATAACAAGTCCACGGTACGATATTAAGTCCACTGTACGATATCTATCCGAAAAGAGTCCACGGTACGATAATATCACGATAACAAGTCCACGGTACGGTATTTATCACGATAACAAGTCCACGGTACGATATTATCACGATAACAAGTCCACGGTACGATATTAAGTCCACTGTACGATATCTATCCGATAACAAGTCCACGGTACGATAATATCACGATAACAAGTCCACGGTACGGTATTTATCACGATAACAAGTCCACGGTACGATAATATCACGATAACAAGTCCACGGTGCGATAATATCACGATAACAAGTCCGCGGTACGTATTTATCACGATAACAAGTCCACGGTACGATATTTATCACGATAACAAGTCCACGGTACGATATTAAGTCCACTGTACGATATCTATCGATAACAAGTCCACGGTACGATAATATCACGATAACAAGTCCACGGTACGGTATTTATCACGATAACAAGTCCACGGTACGATAATATCACGATAACAAGTCCACGGTGCGATAATATCACGATAACAAGTCCGCGGTACGGTATTTATCACGATAACAAGTCCACGGTACGATATTTATCACGATAACAAGTCCACGGTACGATATTAAGTCCACTGTACGATATCTATCCGATAACAAGTCCACGGTACGATAATATCACGATAACAAGTCCACGGTACGGTATTTATCACGATAACAAGTCCACGGTACGATAATATCACGATAACAAGTCCACGGTACGATAATATCACGATAACAAGTCCACGGTACGATAATATCACGATAACAAGTCCACGATGCGATAATATCACAATACTGAAAAATAAAGAAAACATATTACTTGAAAAATGTTCTTTAAAAAATAAATGTGATTGGTACAGCATTTGAGTAGGATAGCAGTGACAGACTGGAACAAGGAAACCAGTGGTTTTGTACCTGACACCAAACAAAGCAGGCATTTTCTCTGTGCCACTGCACCTCACACATAAACAAGGACATTTAATAATCAGACCCCGCAATAAAATAAATCAAGTTTCACTTTAGTTTTTCAAGTAACTCAACTCAAACTCACTAAGTCACTCACTCAGCGTCATCAGACAGGTTTTAGGAATATGAGCATGTCCACATTTCCAGGTAGAAGCTGGGATGTTTGGGCGTTATATCCCCTGCTGTGGAAACACCTCTCTCGCTTGGTACTGATGCTGCTGGGACAGAGAGATATGCTTTGGCCATGGGTGACAGCAGTGGGTCACACTGTGCATCGTCTCTCCACCTCTTCAAAACAATACCGTGTTGCCAAGAAGGTGAGGCTTATTGACAGGGCGAGATATAAATATACTGTTGGTACTTGTCAACGTCTCTAGGTCTGTAAATGTAGCCCTGTAAATACGATGTCCGTGGTGTTCTGTTGTTTTATGTCCATGTTGTAACCTACTTGCTGCCATGTTGGACAGGTCTCTCTTGAAAAAGAGATTGATGATCTCAATGGGACCACCTGGTTCAATAAAGGTTTAATCAAACATTTTAAATGAATGAACCATGTTATATCGCGGTAGATTTTGTCAGTCTCACGACGGTATCGAGGCATTTATTTATCACGATATCGCGATATTCGATAAATCGTTATATCCCTAATTTATATATATGATTTATTATGGAGTCAGAATGTTTTTGCAATATGAAAGTGAAATGAGAAACCAGAGGAGAGGAAGGAGAGGAAGGAGAGGAAGGAGAGGAAGGAGAGGAAGGAGAGGAACTGGTGTCCTTTTCACTGTGACCTCCTTCCTGTGATCTCTATCATAAAGAGACTCAAGAAACACTGTAACTAAACCTCTGTGGGAGAAGACCAGGACACACACACACACAGACACACACACACACACACACACACCACACACACACACACACACACACACACACACACAACACACACACACACACACACACACACACACACACACACACTGAGACACACACACTGAGACACACAGACACACACACACTGAGACACAACGCACACACGTGCACACACACACACACACACACACACACACACACACACACAAACACACACACACAATGACCTGTCCACGAACATGACGATGAGCTTTTTCTCTCTGAGAGTTTCAGGAGTTCTCTCTTCAGCCAGCGGACCTTCTGCCCACCCCCCACGGTGCGGGCCACGTCCCCCCCCTTCCACTCCTCCCCCAGACCCAGCACCTACACAACAACAACAACAAAACAATGGAGTATTTAGAAAAGAGGAAATTAAAATATTGTAGGATATTGTGAGTGTATGTGTGAGTGTGTCTCTGTGTGTGTCTGTGTGTGTCTGTGTGAGTGAGTGTGTGTGTCTCTGTGTGTGTGTCTGTGTGTGTGTGTGTGTCTCTGTGTGTGTGTGTCTGTGTGAGTGAGTGTGTGTGTCTCTGTGTGTCTCTGTGTGTGTTTGTGTGTCTCTGTGTGGTGTTTGTGTGTCTGTGTGTGTGTGTGTGTGTCTCTGTGTGTGTGTGTGTCTCTGTGTGTGTGTGTGTGTGTGAGTGTGTGTGTGTGTCTCTGTGTGTGTGTGTGAGTGTGTGTGTGTGTGTGTGTGTGTCTCTGTGTGTGTGTGTCTCGTGTGTGTGTTTGTGTGTCTCTGTGTGTGTGTGTGTTTACGTGTCTGTGTCTGTGTGTGTGTGTGTGTCTCTGTGTGTGTCTCTGTGTGTGTGTGTGAGTGTGTGTGTGTGTATGTGTGTGTGTGTGTGTCTGTGTGTGTGTGTGTGTGTGTGTCTCTGTGTGTGTGTGTGTTTACGTGTCTGTGTCTGTGTGTGTGTGTGTGTCTCTGTGTGTGTCTCTGTGTGTGTGTGTGTGTGGTGTGTGTGTGTGTGTGTGAGTGTGTGTGTGTGTGTGCGTGTGAGTGTGTTTGTGTGTGTGTGTACCTTCACGGTGTAGTTGAACTCTCGAGCCGTCCTCATGAATCTGTTGAAGCCGTCCGTTTCCTCGGTGGCCGCCGTGATCACCAGCAGGTTCTCTACAAGGAACCATATAATATATCACCTGTAGAGTGTTTGATACTCTGCTGTCCCTTGACTTCATACAGCGTGTATTCATTCTGAGCAGCAGCAGCTTCTCTGCTCTGAACTCAAGTGTTTGATACTCTGCTGTCCCTTGACTTCATACAGCGTGTATTCATTCTGAGCAGCAGCAGCTTCTCTGCTCTGAACTCAAGTGTTTCATAATCAGCTCTGATTTTAGTTCCTAAAATATCAAAATGTTCCCAAAATGTTCAAACTTTTTTATCAAAGTTTTACATTCGCCCACATTTTATTCCAGTTTTTTTCCCCGAAAGCATTTTGACATTTTCCCTAAAATATTCTACTTAATACTCGGTGTATTTAACTACGTCTAAACGTTGTTGGGTGTATTTGAACAGAAGCTGAATTCTCTCCGCCCCGCAGCCTTCAAGGAAATTCCTCATACATTCCTGGAGAGGTGAGGAGGTGAGGGGGTTAAGGAGGTGAGGAGTAGAGGGGGTAAGGAGTGAGGGGGTAAGGAGGTGAGGGGGAGAGGAGGTAAGGAGGTGAGGGGGTGAGGAAGTAAGGAGGTGAGGGTGTAAGGAGGTGAGGAGGTGAGGAAGTAAGGAGGTGAGGAAGTAAGGAGGTGAGGAAGTAAGGAGGTGAGGGGGTGAGGAGGTGAGGGGGTGAGGAGGTGAGGGGGTGAGGAGGTGAGGGGGTGAGGAGGTGAGGAGGTGAGGAGAAGAGGAGGTGAGGGGGTGAGGAGAAGAGGAGGTGAGGAGGTGAGGGGTGAGGAGGTGAAGAGGTGAGGAGGTGAGGGGGTGAGGAGGTGAGGAGGTGAGGAGGTGAGGGGGTGAGGAGGTGAGGGGTGAGGAGGTGAGGGGGTGAGGAGGTGAGGAGGTGAGGGGGTGAGGGGGTGAGGAGGTGAGGAGGTGAGGAGGTGAGGGGGTGAGGAGGTGAGGGGGTGAGGAGGTGAGGAGGTGGGGGTGAGGAGGTGAGGGGGTGAGGAGGTGAGGGGGTGAGGAGGTGAGGAGGTGAGGGGGTGAGGAGGTGAAGGGGTGAGGAGGTGAGGAGGTGAGGAGGTGAGGAGGTGAGGGGGTGAGGAGGTGAGGAGGTGAGGGGGTGAGGAGGTGAGGAGGTGAGGAGGTGAAGGGGTGAGGAGGTGAGGAGGTGAGGAGGTGAGGGGGTGAGGGGGTGAGGAGGTGAGGAGGTGAGGAGGTGAGGAGGTGAGGAGGTGAGGGGGAGGGGAGGTGAGGAGGTGAGGGGGTGAGGAGGTGAGGAGGTGAGGGGGTGAGGGGGAGGGGAGGTGAGGAGGTGAGGAGGTGAGGAGGTGAGGAGGTGAGGGGGTGAGGAGGAGGGAGGTGAGGAGGTGAGGAGGTGAGGAGGTGAGGAGGTGAGGGGGTGAGGAGGTGAGGAGGTGAGGAGGTGAGGAGGTGAGGGGGTGAGGAGGTGAGGAGGTGAGGGGTGAGGAGGTGAGGAGGTGAGGAGGTGAGGAGGTGAAGGGGTGAGGAGGTGAGGAGGTGAGGAGGTGAGGAGGTGAGGGGGTGAGGAGGTGAGGAGGTGAGGAGGTGAGGAGGTGAGGAGGTGAGGAGGTGAGGAGGTGATGAAGGGGTGAGGAGGTGAGGAGGTGAGGAGGTGAGGAGGTGAGGGGGTGAGGAGGTGAGGAGGTGAGGAGGTGAGGAGGTGAGGAGGTGAGGAGGTGAGGAGGGTGAAGGGGTGAGGAGGTGAGGAGGTGAGGAGGTGAGGAGGTGAGGAGGTGAGGGGGTGAGGAGGTGAGGGGGTGAGGAGGTGAGGAGGTGAGGAGGTGAGGAGGTGAGACAGAAGCCTGCTTGTCCTGCAGAGACTGACATCACGCAGCTCGGACCTGGATCTCCTCTGACTTTGTTTCACTTCTTTTGCCTTTTCTATATAATCTCAGACATTTTGTGATATCTTTCACACATTTCTTCAGTTGTTTTTTATATTTGAGTTCAGTTTCCACAGACCAGCTGGTTTGTTTATAACTTTAGAACAATCTTTTAGACTTTCTGATCTTTTTTATAATACTTTTTGAATATTTATCAATATTTCTGAGACTGTTTTACGTTCACAGAGGAATTTATTGAGGAACAATAAGTTCTTCAAAACTGCAGGAACTCTGAGCCTCTGCTCTCTGAAGTGCTGCTCAACCAACCCCACACACACACACACACACACACACACACACACACAACACACACACAACACACACACACACACACACACACACACACACACACACACACAACACACACACACACACACAACACACACAACCACACACACACACACACACACATACACACATACACACACACACACAACACACACACACACACACACACACACACACACACACACAACACACACACAACCACACACACACACACCACACATACACACATACACACAACACACACACACACACACACACACACACACCACAACACACAACCACACACACACACACACACACACACACATACACACATACACACATACACACACACACACACACTCTTTATATTTCATGAATGAACCTGGATTAATGACTGTGCGTGTGTGTGTGTGTGTGTTGTGTGTGTGTGTGTGTGTGTGTGGTGTGTGTGTGGTGTGTGGGTGTGAGGTGGTGTGAGACAGCTGCAGCAGCTGGAGAAACATCTGGAAAGTTCGTTAACTTCACCACAGAGACCCCGGCTTATCATTTAACACACGCGCACACACGCACACGCACACCACACACACACACACCACACACACACACACACACACACACACACACACACACACACACTTCCTCCTCGTTACATCTCAGTAATAACCAGGTGATATCTGCATCACAGGGACACTTTAATCGCAGATATATAAAATCCTAGTATTTATTTTTTCCCCATTATGATCGTTTTTATCAGCTCAGCTGTTGTTTGAATGTAACATCTTATGAGCAGCACACATCCCCCTGAGGGACAATACTATATATTACATGATCACATTATATTCTAAATATAGTGGATTATGAGTATAAAGGTGCATTCAATCACAGTATTTAAGCAACACAATTCCATTTTTAGAGTTTCTTCAGTGACAAATATCTCCAGCAGTTTAAATAAATAGCTTTATTAATCATGTTTTAATATCTTTAAATGGGACTTATGACCTACACTATATATTAATCATTATTATTCTAAAAAGCCAACAGGGTAAAGTTATGACAAAGTTATAAGGAAGTTAGGAGAGGTTTAACACCAAATAAAAACCTTATAAAGTGTTAGAATCTGCTTATCAATAAACTTATATTACTGTTTAAACGGATAACAGCAGATGTGGTTAGCAGTAAGCTAAAGTACAGCGGGTCTCTCTGCGGCGCCTGGCCGGGAAGAGAGCCTCTGGAGCGGCCTTACCTGGAGAGAGAGGGCCGGCCCACACGGAGCTCTGGAGGAAAGAGAGAGCCAGCAGGCAGAGGAGACGACAGGCGGACATGTTTTCTGTTTCTATCACCGTCAACCGCGCCGTTTACACCGTAAAACCGTCGCTTTGCTCCGTTATTTCTCCCGTCTTCACTCCCCTCTGAATCCCGAGCGCTTTCAGATCTCGCGTCAAGATATCGCGAGGGGTAGGAAAATGTCAACAGAGTAAAAAACCATAACCCGCCCTCTTTTCAGTGTCAGCCAATAGGAGGGCAGGAAGGTTAGATTGACGTTTCTGACAGAGCCAATCGGTTGCAGAGGGGCTCCGTGTGAGCCAATCAGAGGAGGACAAATGGAAAGGAGGGGTGTGAGATTTCTGTCTTATTCCAGAAAGTTGGAGAAAGTGAAGCTTTGCCACGTCTGATGCATTCCTGAGGGGAGAGAGACATAAAGAGAGTGGGGGAGAGGGAGAGAGAGAGGGGGGGAGAGGGAGAAGAGAGAGAGAGAGAGAGAGAGAGAGAGAGAGAGAGTAGAGACATAAGAGAGAGAGAGAGAGAGAGAGACATAAAGAGAGAGAGAGAGAGAGAGAGAGAGAGAGAGAGAGAGGAGACATAAAGAGAGAGAGGGAGGAGAGAGAGGGGGAGAGGAAGAAAGAGAGAGAGAGACATAAAGAGAGAGAGAGAGAGAGAGAGAGAGACATAAAGAGAGAGGAGAGAGAGAGAGAGAGAGAGAGAGAGAGTGGGAGGGGGAGATTAAAATGGAAGGGCTCCTCCTGCAGGCTGTGATATAGTATATATTTTATAATATAAACATTTGTAAGAGAGAGAGAGAGAGAGAGAGGGAGAGGGAGAGAGAGAGAGAGAGAGAGAGAGGGAGGGAGAGAGAGAGAGAGGGAGAGGGAGAGAGCGAGAGGGAGAGAGAAAGAGAGAGAGAAAGAGAGAGAGACAGGAGAGAGAGAGGGAGAGAGAAAGAGAGAGAGAGAGGGAGAGAGAAAGAGAGAGAGAGGGAGAGAGAAAGGAGAGAGAGAGAGAGAGAGCGAGAGAGAGTAGAGAGAGAGATTAAAACGGAAGGGCTCCCCCTGCAGGCTGTGAGATAGTATATAATATAATATAAAATGTATAAGGTTTATATATTTGATCAGAAATGACATTATGACTGAAATCCCTGACTCTAAGGTAGTTTAAATAACATTTCAACTAAAGTGATGAATTATGTGAAACCATTAGTTTTATCACAGCAGATAGTTCAAACAAATAAAAACACATTTACATACAAATCTGAATCTACTTTCTTCATCACGTCATCACGTCGCCACGTCGCCACGCCCCTTGTGACGTGTTGCCGTGGTAACAGCATGACAACACTCTCCGGAGTAAACAGAGGTATTTATATGTATCGCTTTAAACCTGAGTTTTTATGAAATACATGAGATAAAGTTTCTGAGGTGATGAAGAGGAAGAGGTCTTCACCCGCTGGAGGTGTCCTCTCACAACACGGAGGCCGACCTGTGGGTCTCTTTCCTGGGCAAAGTGTCGACCTCACCCCGCTGATGGAGGAGCACAAAGGTGGAGTAATATTCATCATTTAATGATCTGTAAAAACTCATATATATTCATATTTTAGTGTTTGATACACCTCGTTTGTTCCATGGGGAATAAATAACAACATTTCTCTGTTGTTAGCTTTTTTATTTATATTAAAATCGAAAAATAAATCTCTAAATCTGTATTTATTTTTATATTTTTTTCAAAAAATCGGTAAGAAAAAACATCTGTATTTATTTCTCAGCAGATTTAACATTTACAAATAAAATAAAATGTGTTAGATTTTTATGTTTCTTTGGTGTGAAAAATATTTAAAATGTCTCTGTATTTATTATTAAAAATCAAAGAACATAAAAGTAGGGCAAATAATGAAGTCAAAACTCAATAACTAGCAGTGGGAGTGGAAGCAGGGGGTTGTGATGGGTTAAAGGACATATGTTAATGTCCTCTAAATACTTCATTTGTAATACTTTGAAATGAAGGAGACGTCTTGCTGTGCCCATCCTGGAGTTCGCTGGGCGGGACATCAGCCGCTGGTTCGATCCCGACACCAACGACGTGAGCGACACTCAATCAACGATGTGCATTTGTAAATTCTTAATTTGTTTTATGCATGCTTCTTAGTTAACATTAAGCTGTCTTTGGCTCTTTTCTGCTGTAACAATGTACATCTCCCCTCTGTGGGACTGATGAAGGTATTCTGTTCTGATCTGAAACCGACCAATCAGAGAGCAGCTCTGTTTCCTGCTCACCTGTGTGTCTCTGTGCTCAGGTGCTCCAGAACGTGGACCCCTCACTAACTGTGGGAGGTTCTACCGAAATCTCACTGACAACACCATTCAATACCATTCAAATACCAATAAAATACCATTAAAATACCATTAAAACACATTAAAACAACAATAAAATACCATTAAAATACCATTAAAACACCATTAAAACAACAATAAAATATCATTCAAATACCATTCAAATACCATTCAAATACCATTAAAACACCATTAAAACACCATTAAAACACCATTGAAATATCATTCAAATACCAATAAAATACCATTAAAACACCATTAAAATACCATTAAAATACCAATAAAATACCATTAAAATACCATTAAAACACCATTGAAATACCATTGAAATACCATTAAAACACCATTAAAATACCAATAAAATACCATTAAAATACCATTAAAACACCATTAAAACACCATTGAAATACCATTGAAATACCATTAAAACACCATTAAAATACCAATAAAATACCATTAAAATACCATTAAAACACCATTAAAACACCATTGAAATACCATTGAAATACCATTAAAACACCATTAAAATACCAATAAAATACCATTAAAATACCATTAAAACACCATTAAAACACCATTAAAACACCATTAAAACACCAATAAAATACCATTAAAACACCATTAAAACACCATTAAAACACCATTAAAACACCATTGAAATACCATTAAAACACCATTGAAACACCATTGAAATACCATTGAAATACCATTAAAACACCATTGAAATACCATTGAAATACCTTTAAAACACCAATAAATACCATTAAAATACCAATAAAACACCATTGAAATACCATTGAAATACCATTGAAATACCATTAAAACACCATTGAAATACCATTAAAACACCATTGAAATACCATTAAAATACCATTAAGATACCATTGAAATACCATTAAAATACCATTGAAATACCATTAAAACACCATTGAAATACCATTAAAACACCATTGAAATATCATTCAAATACCATTCAAATACCATTCAAATACCATTAAAACACCATTAAAACACCATTGAAATATCATCAAATACCAATAAAATACCATTAAAACACCATTAAAATACCATTAAAATACCAATAAAATACCATTAAAATACCATTAAAACACCATTGAAATACCATTGAAATACCATTAAAACACCATTAAAATACCAATAAAATACCATTAAAATACCATTAAAACACCATTAAAACACCATTGAAATACCATTGAAATACCATTAAAACACCATTAAAATACCAATAAAATACCATTAAAACACCATTAAAACACCATTAAAACACCATTGAAATACCATTAAAACACCATTGAAAACACCATTGAAATACCATTGAAATACCATTAAAACACCATTGAAATACCATTGAAATACCTTTAAAACACAATAAAATACCATTAAAATACCAATAAAACACCATTGAAATACCATTGAAATACCATTGAAATACCATTAAAACACCATTGAAATACCATTAAAACACCATTGAAATACCATTAAAATACCATTAAGATACCATTGAAATACCATTAAAATACCATTAAGATACCGTTGAAATACCATTAAAACACCATTGAAATACCATTAAAACACCATTAAAACACCATTGAAATACCATTAAAACACCATTAAAACACCATTGAAATACCATTAATACACCAATAAAATACCAATAAAATACCATGAAATACCATTAAAACACCAATAAAATACCAATAAAATACCATTGAAATACCATTAAAACACCATTGAAATACCATTAAAACACCATTAAAACACCATTGAAATACCATTAAAACACCAATAAAATACCATTAAAACACCATTGAAATACCTTTAAAACACCAATAAAATACCAATAAAATACCATTGAAATACCATTAAAACACCATTGAAATACTATTAAAACACCATTGAAATACCATTAAAACACCATTAAAACACCATTGAAATACCATTGAAATACCATTGAAATACCATTAAAACACCAATAAAACACCATTGAAATACCATTAAAATACCATTAAGATACCATTGAAATACCATTAAAACACCATTAAAACACCATTGAAATACCATTAAAACACCATTAAAACACCATTGAAATACCATTAAAACACCAATAAAATACCAATAAAATACCATTGAAATACCATTAAAACACCAATAAAATAGCAATAAAATACCATTGAAATACCATTGAAATACCATTAAAACACCATTAAAACACCATTGAAATACCATTAAAACACCAATAAAATACCAATAAAACACCATTGAAATACCATTAAAACACCATTAAAACACCATTGAAATACCATTAAAACACCAATAAAATACCATTAAAACACCATTGAAATACCTTTAAAGCACCAATAAAATACCAATAAAATACCATTGAAATACCATTAAAACACCATTGAAATACTATTAAAACACCATTGAAATACCATTAAAACACCATTAAAACACCATTGAAATACCATTAAAACACCATTGAAATACCATTAAAACACCATTGAAATACCATTAAAACACCATTGAAATACCATTAAAATACCATTAAGATACCATTGAAATACCATTAAAATACCATTGAAATACCATTGAAATACCATTAACATACCATTGAAATACCATTGAAATACCATTAAAACACCAATAAAACACCATTGAAATACCATTAAAATACCATTAAGATACCATTGAAATACCATTAAAATACCATTGAAATACCATTAAAACATCATTGAAATACCATTAAAATACCATTAAGATACCATTGAAATACCATTAAAACACCATTGAAATACCATTAAAACACCAATAAAACACCATTGAAATACCATTAAAATACCATTAAGATACCATTGAAATACCATTAAAATACCATTGAAATACCATTGAAATACCATTGAAATACTATTAAATACCATTGAAATACCATTAAAACACCATTGAAATACCATTAAAACACCATTGAAATACCATTAAAATACCATTAAAAACCATTAAAACACCATTGAAATACCATTAAAACACCAATAAAATACCATTAAAACACCATTGAAATACCTTTAAAACACCAATAAAATACCAATAAAATACCATTGAAATACCATTAAAACACCATTGAAATACCATTAAAACACCATTAAAACACCATTAAAACACCATTAAAACACCAATAAAATACCATTAAAACACCATTGAAATACCTTTAAAACACCAATAAAATACCAATAAAATACCATTGAAATACCATTAAAACACCATTGAAATACCATTAAAACACCATTAAAACACCATTAAAACACCATTGAAATACCATTAAAACACCATTAAAACACCATTGAAATACCATTAAAACACCAATAAAATACCAAAAAATACCATTGAAATACCATTAAAACACCAATAAAATAGCAATAAAATACCATTGAAATACCATTGAAATACCATTGAAATACCATTAAAATACCATTGAAATACCATTGAAATACCAATAAAACACCAATAAAACACCATTGAAATACCATTAAAATACCATTAAAATACCATTGAAATACCATTAAAACACCATTGAAATACCATTAAAATACCATTAAGATACCATTGAAATACCATTAAAACACCATTGAAATACCATTAAATCACAAATAAAACACCATTGAAATACTGTTAAAATACCATTAAGATACCATTGAAATACCATTAAAATACCATTGAAATACCATTAAAACACCATTGAAATACCATTAAAATACCATTAAGATACCATTGAAATACCATTAAAATACCATTAAGATACCATTGAAATACCATTAAAACACCATTGAAATACCATTAAAACACCAATAAAACACCATTGAAATACCATTAAAATACCATTAAGATACCATTGAAATACCATTAAAATACCATTGAAATACCATTAAAACACCATTGAAATACCATGAAAATACCATTAAGATACCATTGAAATACCATTAAAACACCATTAAAACACCTGTGTCTGTTCTCAGGTGCTCAGGTACGTGGACCCCTCACTAACTGCGTGAGGTTCTTCACCCCGAGGGGCCGCTTCCTGCACGTCCCCCCTGCCGGGCCTCGCTCTGATTGGCCCTCGCTCAGCGGCGCCCCCTGGTGGAGGGACGAGCGCTACGTGGTGGGAAACCTGACGAGGAAAACCCGCTGGATCCGGATCATCAACACGTTAACGTCCCAGGAGCAGCGGCTGCAGGTACACTGGTTAATCACCTGAGATGTATTAATGAGGTAATGTCAGGTAAACACGAATGTCTCAGGTGTGCAGTGAGGAGACCCTGCAGGAGGTGTAACGATGTGGTCTCAGGTGTGCAGTGAGAGACCCTGCAGGAGGTGTAACGATGTGTCTCAGGTGTGCAGTGAGGAGACCCTGCAGGAGGTGTAGTATAACGATGTGTCTCAGGTGTGCAGTGAGGAGATCCTGCAGGAGGTGTATACGATGTGTCTCAGGTGTGCAGTGAGGAGATCTGCAGGAGGTGTAGTATAACGATGTGTCTCGTGTGCAGTGAGGAGACCCTGCAGGAGGTGTAATATAACGATGTGTCTCATGTGTGCAGTGAGAGACCCTGCAGGAGGTGTAGTATAACGATGTGTCTCAGGTGTGCAGTGAGGAGACCCTGCAGGAGGTGTAATATAACAATGTGTCTCAGGTGTGCAGTGAGGAGACCCTGCAGGAGTGTAGTGTAACGATGTGTCCAGTGTGCAGTGAGGAGATCCTGCAGGAGGTGCAGTATAACGATGTGTCTCAGGTGTGCAGTGGGAGACCCTGCAGGAGTGTAATATAACGATGTGTCTCAGGTGTGCAGTGAGGAGACCCTGCAGGAGGTGTAATATAAACGATGTGTCTCAGGTGTGCAGTGAGGAGATCCTGCAGGAGGTGTAGATATAACGATGTGTCTCAGGTGTGCAGTGAGGAGACCCTGCAGGGGTGTAACGATGTGTGTCAGGTGTGCAGTGAGGAGACCCTGCAGGAGGTGTAATATAACGATGTGTCTCAGGTGTGCAGTGAGGAGACCCTGCAGGACGTGTAGTATAACGATGTGTCTCAGGTGTGCAGTGAGGAGACCCTGCAGGAGGTTAGTATAACGATGTGTCTCAGGTGTGCAGAGGAGACCCTGCAGGAGGTGTAGTATAACGATGTGTCTCAGGTGTGCAGTGAGGAGACCTCAGGAGGTTTAATATAACAATGTGTCTCAGGTGTGCAGTGAGGAGACCCTGCAGGAGGTGTAATATAACGATGTGTCTCAGGTGTGCAGTGAGGAGACCTGCAGGAGGTGTAGTATAACGATATGTCTCAGGTGTGCAGTGAGGAGACCCTGCAGGAGGTGTAATATAACGATGTGTCTCAGGTGTGCAGTGAGGAGACCCTGCAGGAGGTGTAGTATAACGATGTGTCTCAGGTGTGCAGTGAGGAGACCCTGCAGGAGGTGTAGTATAACGATGTGTGTCAGGTGTGCAGTGAGGAGACCCTGCAGGAGGTGTAATATAACGATGTGTCTCAGGTGTGCAGTGAGGAGACCCTGCAGGAGGTGTATATAACGATGTGTGTCAGGTGTGCAGTGAGGAGACCCTATAGGAGGTGTAATATAACGATGTGTCTCAGGTGTGCAGTGAGGAGACCCTGCAGGAGGTGTAATATAACGATGTGTCTCAGGTGTGCAGTTGGGAGACCCTGCAGGAGGTGTAATATAACGATGTGTCTCAGGTGTGCAGTGAGGAGACCCTGCAGGAGGTGCAGCTGCTCCGGTACCTGGAGGTCAACGCTCACGCCGGCAGCTACACCTGGACGCACAGCGGGGGGGCGGCGCTGGACCTGAGCCGGACTCTGGAGGAGAACCAGGTCCGAGATGAGGACCAGGAGGACCTGAGGATGACCTCTGACCTCTGCCCCCCCGCCGTGGCTGCTCTACAACGACGACCTGACGAGGGGTGACCTCTGGTGACCCTCGGATGACCTCTGGTGACCTCTGAGGATAATAACAGAGTGATTCAATAAATATCAGAAGATATATCTGAGTGATGTTATTCATACTAAGTCTGAAACGCCTCCATTACACTCCTTTGTTTACTTTCGGAACATAGTGACATCACAGCGCTCCAACACATTGTATTGTCAATTCTGACTTTCTTTCAAAAAAACGCTGACTTTTTTTTTACAAAATCCCAAATTCTCCCTTTTTCCTCCAACACATTGTACGCGATACGGGGCGGGACATCTGGAAGCGGTTACAGATCAAGAGCTGTTTGAACCTTAAAGCATGGAGACATTTCGCAATAGAAGGAGGCTTCATATTTTAAATATTTAAGTATGGTAACTTTCCGTTGTATTAATGTTTCAACATCTCGCACACAACAACACTTTCTGAGTCGCTGCAGTGTTCAGGTTCAGCAGGAGGAACACGTTGATGTTTGTCAGACAGAGTGACATTACACACACACACACACACACACACACACACACACACACACACAACACACACACACCACACACACACACACACACACACACACACACCACACCACAGAGACACACACAACACAGACACACACACACACACAGTTCAAAGTGCGTCTCTGAGGGTCGATGACCTCCAGCTCGCCGCCTGTTTTCAGTATTTTTGTCGTGAAGGAGACGAGACGGAGACATCGCCATGACGACTGAATACCATGACAACGTTGAAGATGAGAGCGACTCCTTCTGGAACAAAGGTACCTGTCTGTCCCTCACCTGTCTGTCTCGCACCTGTCTGTCTCTCAGAGGGACTCTTTTCTCTCTTGTTTTGATATATTCTGGAGAAAAAAGAC
>JAAKFY010000069.1:420277-435277 GCA_011823955.1 Dissostichus mawsoni | reverse complement strand
TCTGGTGTATCTGGTGTATCTGTTCTATCTGTTGTATCTTGTTGTTATCTGGTGTATCTGGTGTATCTGTTCTATCTGGTGTATCTGTTGTATCTGGTGTATCTGGTGTATCTGGTGTATCTGTTGTATCTGGTGTATCTGTTGTATCTGTTGTATCTGGTGTATCTGGTGTATCTGGTGTATCTGGTGTATCTGGTGTATCTGTTGTATCTGGTGTATCTGGTGTATCTGGTGTATCTGTTGTATCTGGTGTATCTGTTGTATCTGGTGTATCTGGTGTATCTGTTGTATCTGGTGTATCTGGTGTATCTGGTGTATCTGTTCTATCTGGTGTATCTGTTGTATCTGGTGTATCTGGTGTATCTGTTGTATCTGGTGTATCTGGTGTATCTGTTGTATCTGGTGTATCTGTTGTATCTGGTGTATCTGGTGTATCTGTTGTATCTGGTGTATCTGGTGTATCTGTTGTATCTGTGTATCTGGTGTATCTGTTGTATCTGGTGTATCGGGTGTATCTGGTGTATCTGTTGTATCTGGTGTATCTGTTCTATCTGGTGTATCTGTTGTATCTGGTGTATCTGGTGAATCTGGTGTATCTGGTGTATCTGGTGTATCTGTTCTATCTGGATTATCTGTTCTATCTGGTGTATCTGGTGAATCTGGTGTATCTGGTGTATCTGGTGTATCTGGTGTATCTGGTGTATCTGTTGTATCTGGTTTATCTGTTGTATCTGGTGTATCTGTTGTATCTGGTGTATCTGTTCTATCTGGTGTATCTGTTCTATCTGGTGTATCTGGTGTATCTGGTGTATCTGGTGTATCTGTTCTATCTGGTGTATCTGTTCTATCTGTTGTATCTGTTGTATCTGTTGTATCTGTTGTATCTGTTCTATGTTCTATATATCTTCATGCTGCTCTGTTGGGGGAGGACTTCAGTTTCTCATCTCCATATGTACACTGTAGCTGCTGAGCACATGATGAAGACTTCTTGAAACTTGAAACAGGCAGCCATCTTTGTTCCCCCTCCTCTTCCTCATCTTCTTCCTCTCTAACTCTTCCTCCTCCTCCTCTTCCTCCTCCTCTTCCTCAGATGCAGTTAAAGATGTTAAGAGGGTAAGGTTTGCAGTGGAGAACAACAAAGATGAGCTGAACTCAGGTGAGTCTCACTTCACCTGAAACACCTGAAAATACACTGCTGTTACTGACACTCTGTGTGTGTGTGTGTGTGTGTGTGTGTGTGTGTGTCTGTGTGTGTATGTATGTGTGTGTGTGTGTGTGTGTGTGTGGTGGTGTGTGTGTGGTGTGTGTGGTGTGTGTGTGTGTGTGTGTGTGTGGTGTGTGTGTGTGTGTGTGTGTGTGTGTGTGTGTGTGTGTGTGTTCAGTGTCCGAGGCGTTGAAGCAGCTCTCCGCTCTGGACTCTCTCAGCAAGACGGTCACCGAGCTCAAATGTTCCCTCGAACACCTCATCCACAACAGTACAGACAGACACACACACACACACACACACACACACACACACACACACCACACACACACACACACACACACACACACACACACACACACACACACACACACACACACACACACACACACACACACACACACACACACACAAACACACACACACACACACACACCACACACACACATCTCTCTCAACTGTCTGTCTCTCACTGTCTCTCAACTGTCTGTCTCTCTCTCTCACCTGTCTCTCTCTCTCACCTGTCTCTCTCTCTCTCACCTGTCTCTCTCTCTCACCTGTCTCTCTCTCAGGCTCTTCAGTAGAGGGATGCTGTCCTCTGGACTGGACCACCTTCCAGAGCAGCTGCTACCTGTTCAGTCAGACTCTCCTGTCCTGGGAGGAGGCTAAAGCCTGGTGCAACGACCACGAGTCCCACCTGGTCATCATCCTCTCCGACGAGGAGTGGGTAAGACACCTGTCTGTCAATCACAACAGTTACTATATCACTTCCTGAACGTAGTGACATCACTATGCACACATTGTACGTGATAGGCCAAGGGGTGAGACACCTGTCTGTTAAATATATAATCTTTACGCTCATGTAAAGTCAAGTCGCCGGAGCCTCGTAGGGGGGACTACTACGGAGCGCATAAAGCAGACTCTTCATGCTAACGAAGGTTCACTTCTTCTTCAGGGCAGGGAAGGCTACGCAGTACGCAGGCTACTGTCCCGCAGCTGCTGCCTCTCTGTTGGACTCCGGTACTGCACATTACTCACGAAACGTTGTAGAAAAAAATGAGTGGTGGGCGAATGCACTAACCACTCCACCGCCAACGCCACAGTCACCCCCGCCGTGCGGCCCGAATTAGAATGTTTGGCGGGCCGGATGTGGCCCGTGGGGCACCAGTTGATGGTCACTGTTGTACGTGATAGGCTAACCTGTCTGTTAAATATATAATCTT
This sequence comes from Dissostichus mawsoni, assembly GCA_011823955.1. Classification (NCBI taxonomy): domain Eukaryota; kingdom Metazoa; phylum Chordata; class Actinopteri; order Perciformes; family Nototheniidae; genus Dissostichus; species Dissostichus mawsoni. The sequence continues at coordinate 432,850 of JAAKFY010000069.1, read as the reverse complement.
TAACGTATTTAACATAATGTTAAAGATAATAAACATCGCCTCAATTGGACTCCTATAGGCTAAGGGGAGGGACATCTCTGAGCACGTTGACCAATCACAACAGAGCCGGCCAGCTAACCAATCAGAGCAGACTGGGCCCTGGTTTCAGACAGAGGGTGAAAAGAGCATCATCAGGATAGGGCCTCTTCACATGTATAGAGTAAACAGCAGGGGCCCCAGGTCTGATCCCTGTGGGACGCCTTTATTTTGAGAGAGTTCCTCCCCAAGCCCCCAGGAAGTGCTCCGGACTCTGAGGAACATATTCCTAGTGGCCAAATGGCGGTACTACAACTTCCGTATCAGTCCGTGACGTCACTGGGCCAGAAAGACTTTCTCCCATTGGCTGACATGGGGAAGAGACGTCTGTCAATCAGAGGATCGTTTAAACTGAATGAGCTACCCATGAACTCTGGTATAGCCCTTATTAGAATCATTAGGTCCTTAGAGTGGTAAAATGCATTAAAAGCTGAATCCAGATTTATTTTCTCTCTCCATTCATTCTGCTGAGCCGAGAGCAGGAGGGGGCGGGGCTTAATGACAGGAGGCGGGCTTAAGGGGAAACTCAACTGCGCTCTATGAGCAACATACGGGTACTTCTGCTCCGACAGCCAGGCATGATGGGTAATTTTTGACGTTTTGCTCTCGAGAATGTCAGGCCATTTAGTCCTCATGAGCCAATGAGCAGCTCTCATAGGAATGAACAAGCCCCGCCTCCAACGCTGGATCCAGTTCTTATTAAACATCCACGGTTCCCACAGGAAGTTAAACCAGCTTCCTGTCTCTGGTTCAGGTCTTTGTTAAATCTCACTCCACTGGAACCTACTACTGGGTGGGTCTGACGGACAGGAGGACCGGCGAATGGGAGTGGGTCAACCACACGCCCTACGTCATGAGCCGCAGGTGAGCCCCGCCCTCTGTCTCTGTGGGAAACTGCCTCTCACGATGTGTTCCTCCGTCTTTCTGTTTCTAACGACTCCCCTCCGTCTTTCTGTTTCTCACGATGTGTTCCTCCGTCTTTCTGTCTCTCACGATGTGTTCCTCCGTCTTTCTGTTTCTCACGATGTGTTCCTCCGTCTTTCTGTTTCTCACGATGTGTTCCTCCGCCTTTCTGTTTCTAACGACTCCCCCTCCGTCTTTCTGTTTCTCACGATGTGTTCCTCCGTCTTTCTGTTTCTCACGATGTGTTCCTCCGTCTTTCTGTCTCTCACGATGTGTTCCTCCGTCTTTCTGTTTCTCACGATGTGTTCCTCCGTCTTTCTGTCTCTCACGATGTGTTCCTCCGTCTTTCTGTTTCTCACGATGTGTTCCTCCGTCTTTCTGTTTCTCACGATGTGTTCCTCCGTCTTTCTGTCTCTCACGATGTGTTCCTCCGTCTTTCTGTTTCTCACGATGTGTTCCTCCGCCTTTCTGTTTCTAACGACTCCCCCTCCGTCTTTCTGTTTCTCACGATGTGTTCCTCCGTCTTTCTGTCTCTCACGAAGTGTTCCTCCGTCTTTCTGTTTCTCACGATGTGTTCCTCCGCCTTTCTGTTTCTAACGACTCCCCCTCCGTCTTTCTGTTTCTAACGACTCCCCCTCCGTCTTTCTGTTTCTAACGACTCCCCCTCCGTCTTTCTGTTTCTAATGCTGCGTTCACACCGGACGCGATGCGATGTTTGGGGGCGGCGCGATTACATTTCAAGTCAATGCAGAGACGCGGACAGACGCAAATTCACTCCGATGGCAAGCATGAAGCGGTGGACACGGCGCGAATCACGCGATTGAGGCGTTTGAAGGGGGCCGCGTCAAATGCGAGAGTTACATTTTTTCAACTCGAGCGTCAAATTCACGTGACGCGTTCTCGCGAATGCCAATCAGCGTTGGGATTCCCTCTGACGTACTGCTGTTGATCAGTTGTAAAGATGGAAGAGATGATCGTTGTGGCTGTGAGTGGGTTCCCGGAGATATACGATACACTTCCACAGAAGGTGCATAGCAGCAATAGTTGTTCCTCCAGAGTCAAGGACAGAAATAACCAAAAACGATCTTGCATGGAAGTGTAAACAACCTCAACTGTCCGTCAACGGCGCGGCGCGTCAACGGTATGTCTGTTTTGAATGACGCAATAAAAAAACTGCAAGCCGCGGTGAAACTTGAGCGATTGGAGCGATGCGAATATTCGCATCGCGTCCGGTGTGAACGCAGCATAACGACTCCCCCTCCGTCTTTCTGTTTCTCACGATGTGTTCCTCCGTCTTTCTGTCTCTCACGATGTGTTCCTCCGTCTTTCTGTCTCTCACGATGTTTTCCTCCGTCTTTCTGTCTCTCACGATGTTTTCCTCCGTCTTTCTGTCTCTCACGATGTGTTCCTCCGTCTTTGTGTTTCTCACGATGTGTTCCTCCGTCTTTCTGTCTCTCACGATGTGTTCCTCCGTCTTTGTGTTTCTCACGATGTGTTCCTCCGTCTTTCTCTGTTTCTAACGACTCCCCCTCCGTCTTTCTGTTTCTCACGATGTGTTCCTCCGTCTTTCTGTTTCTAACGACTCCCCCTCCGTCTTTCTGTTTCTCACGATGTGTTCCTCCGTCTTTCTGTCTATCACGACTCTCGCCCTCCGTCTTTGTGTGTCTCACGATGTTTTTCTCGGTCTCTGTGTGTCTCACGATGTGTTCCTCCGTCTTTCTGTCTCTCACGATGTGTTCCTCCGTTTTTGTGTTTCTCACGATGTGTTCCTCCGTCTTTCTGTCTCTCACAACTCGCCCTCCGTCTTTGTGTGTCTCACGATGTTTTTCTCGGTCTCTGTGTGTCTCACGATGTTTTCCTCCAGACGCTGGATGCCCGGGCAGCCGGACGCTTGGAATCTTCACGGACTCGGAGCCGGAGATGAAGATTGCGCTCATCTTCATGACGACGGACGCCTCAATGACCTGCACTGCTCCATCAGGTTGAAATACGTCTGCCAGAGACACAAGGGAGGCTAACAGCCCCGAAACTCACTGAATACCAGGAAAACACCATGAAATACCAATAAATGATCTCATGCCAACAGGCTGGCTCAGGTTATTGATCAGCTGTTTTATGATCTTTTAGTCCAACAGGAGACTTTAAAACACACCTGTTATAAAACATGATAACATCAGTATAAATAACCTCAGAGTACACGATTAACTGGAATAGATTCTGGATTCAATCTAAAAATAAAGTGCTAAGATTTTAAGAACAAGACGGAATCATTAATAACTAAAAAGTAATATTAAATTGTTATTTTTACAAAACAACCTGTATGAAACATGGTAACACCAATAAAACAACCTCAGAGTAAACTTGGAAACCTCTGGAACAGGACCAGCTCTGTTGAGGCTCCGCCCAGATGACACGCCTCCAGGACGCACATCAGCCTCTGATTGGACAGCTGGGCGGCCATGTTGATGAGGTCACCTGGGGGGGAGAGAGCTTAGAAAACGAGGTGGAAAATCATCAAGTCCACAAATCTATTGTAAAAAGGGCAGAATAAAAAATATAGTAAAAATAAAGTATAATAATCTTGGATTTGAGAAGACATTTTTAGTTGAAAGGGAAAATAAAACCTTTAATCGCAGACGCTAAATAGGGATATATATTTTTAAATACCAGAAATAACGAACGAGCAGAAGAAATCACAAGGTGGTTTGATTTCAGTGTAAACACAAAATGACTTCATGGGATTATTATTGGTTTTATTATGGAAAATAAATCATGGAAAATCTTTAAAAAATGCAATAAAGTTTTGATTAAAGATCGTTTGGTAAAATGTTTACTTTCAAAATAAAGGTTTGAGTGGAAATTAAAGAAGAAGAAATACATATTTTGACTGTGAACCAAAACTACACACCTAATAAACTCACAAAATGTGTGTGTGTGTCACAGGGTATGACACGCACACACACACACACACACACACACACAAACACAAACACACACACACACACACACACACACACATACACGCCCCCCTCCGTGGCCCCGCCCCGTCCTGCACTTTTGAACCCGTCTTGTTTTAATAGAGCTTTTAGATCGTTATGGAGTTTTTTAACAGCCTTATCTACCGAGAGCCAGTGCTAACCTACCCTTACCCTAACCCTTACCCTAACCCTTACCCTAACCCTTACTCTTACCCTAACCCTAACCCTTACCCTAACCCTTACCCTAACCCTTACCCTTACCCTAACCCTTACCCTAACCCTTACTCTTACCCTAACCCTAACCCTTACCCTAACCCTTACCCTAACCCTTACCCATACCCTTACCTTACCTTACCCTAACCCTACCCTTACCCTACCCTTACCCTAACCCTTACCCTTACCCTAACCCTTACCCTTACCCTAACCCTAACCCTAACCCTTACTTACCCTAACCCTTACTTACCCTAACCCTTACCCTAACCCTAACCCTTACCTTACCCTAACCCTAACCCTTAACCCTAACCCTTACCCTTACCCTAACCTTACCCTTACCCTAACCCTTACCCTAACCCGTACCCTAACCTTACCCTAACCTTACCCTAACCCTAACCCTTACCCTAACCCTCCCCTACCCTAACCCTACCCTAACCCTTACCCTAACCCTTACCCTTACCCTTACCCAACCCTTACCCTAACCCTAACCCTTACCCTTACCCTTACCCTAACCCTAACCCTTACCCTAACCCTAACCCTTTTAGAGGCTTTAATCCTCTGATGAAGCAGCACACTCTGCGAAACGTCAGGATTGTCTCACTCCACTGCACAGTACTACTTTGGTAATACAGCAACGTTTTTAAATTATTTATGCTTTTAGACTCCTGATTTTAAACATTAAAGGACTGTCTTACTCGCTTGTGGGGGTTCTGCCCCTCTGTGGTTTCTGACTGACCCAAATCGCTAACTGAACTAGCACACCTGGGCTACAAACATTTTCATGCCCTGTCGAGCTTCTCCCCGAAAAAGGACGGTTGTCCTCCCGGTGCCGGCCTTGAACCCGGATCTCCCAGGGGAGGGAGCAGCGGCGTGCCCGGTGGGCCACAGGATCCTCTGTCTGAAGGAGCTGCCAACATACAGTTCCATCTCCAACACCAGGAAGGCCAAGACCATCAGGGCGACAAAGTCACACCACTCTACGGACCAGGTAAGAGCCCCCTTTGGCAACTAGGATGTCTTTTAACAGGAATCAGACTGTGCGGTGGAGAGAAAGAGGAGCACAGACACACTTTCCCCTCACTGATACATCCAGCAGCGGACAGGCTCCACAACCACTTCTAGCAATACGCACACACCCCATCAGCACACCACGAACAACACCCCACACCCCATCGACACAGCCACAACGTCTTCTTTTTCACCCACCCGACCCAGCCACCAGACATAGCAGTAAAGAATACTTCAAGCTCATCCAAGCTACACACCATAAAAATATAGTAGATAGAGCCATACAGACACACATATATCCACCAGGTATGACCAGACAGGTATTCAGACTCACAGATTTCATCAAGCCCTCCACTCCAACAGAAACACACACACACACAAATACATAACAACACCATCAGCTGGATGCACACCAACATGATCATTCTCCAGCAACACTACAACACTACCATTACATCACTCCAGAACACCCCGTGGAATCCCACTGCATTCACAATAGCTACAGGTTGGGCACAGAAGCGTTATGGCTCCAGGTTGCACACTGATACAATACACACAGCTGAACATACACTCCACAAAACCACACCCACCGCCACTCCCGCCTCCTCCCCCCCACCACCGGGGAGGGCCCCTTCCAGGCAACCTCATCTACCTCCCCTTCTAAGTGAGGAGGAGTACCCCCTTCTACGGAGAACCCAAACCCCCAACAGATCATCCCTTTCCCTCGGTCCCAGGCCTTCACTTATGGAAGCAGTCTCCCAGTATCAGCGCCGCCACCCACCTTCCCAGTCAACCAACCTTCTCCTCCCACCCTCAACTGCCAACTCCAGGGATCATCCCCCATCCCATCCCAACCCAGGCCAGCCCCCACTGGGCCCCTCTCAGAACCCCCGGATGGGCCCTGGCCATCCTCGGCCCCGGCCCCCTCCTCTATTACCCAACCCCCCTCTTCTCCCTACCCCCTCCATCCAGCAGCACCCGCTGCCCCAACGAACCCCCGGTATCCGCCTCCCAACCCTGAACCCTATCCTATCCAAACCCATTCCCCCCATCACCAGTGTAGCCACTATTCCAGCCACCACAGACCAGAACTCTAGCCTTTCCGGGGCCACCCTTCCCTCTACCTCACCCCCACCCCAACCCTCCCCACCTCCTCAGGTCAACCTAGTTGACCTTAGTATCCCCTCACCCCCACCCCACTCCCAGTCCCCCCCTCCCAAGAGCGCTCCCAGCAACCGCCAAACTACCTACGAGGTCCACCATTCCAACGTGTCAGTCAGTTTTCCTGATAACATTCTCCCCTCTCCCAATCCTCTACAGGTGTTGCTGGTCCCCTTTTGGACCTTGCTGGCGCTTGGAACCCAACAGACTCTGTACTCCAACCCACAGGGGGGCCGATGATGAAAGGTCATCCTAAGGTCAACCAGATCGTACAAGTCCATTCTGAGCCCCCCTCTGGCCAGTCTGTTGGGTCACTGCAGCCCAGCGGGTCCACTGAGGGGACCGGCACACCATCCGACCCGGACCCCAACCTCCCAGGAACCCCTCCATCCCTCAACCTCCAAGGACCTTCAACCCCTCTTTCAACCTCACCCTCTTCTCGGTCTACCCCTTCCTCTTCTCCCTTTCCTCCGCCACTTCCCCTCTCTAGTATCCCCTCCTACCTTACCCCTGGCCCCCGTTCCCTCTTCTTCAAACCAACCAGCTCCACTTCCCCAACCCAGTACCACCCCATCACCCACATGGCCAGACCATCAAAGAAGGCGCTGGATTGGTCCCTGGCAGGCTCTAAACCAATCCGCATACTGGGAGACTCCAACATTAACCGCGTACCACCCCACACCAACCCCACCCTACAGCTGGACTGCTATCCTGGAGCCAAAGTCTACCATTTCATGGAACTTTTCAAACGCACCCCTCCCATTCCAACAGCCAAAATTGTCATAATCTCCATCGGCATCAACAATAAAGACGACGACCCTGAACGCACCACCACTAAACAACTCAACACTAAAAAAATATGCCGCCAAGACCTTCCCCATGGCTTCCATCTACATCCCCCTCATCAACCATTCACTCCACCTTACTCAAGTACAAACACACAATATCCTCAAACTCAACAACTTCCTCACCAGACACCACAACACCCTGTCACTCATTCCACAGGAAGCCTTCCAGACTGGCCAGGACAACATTCATTGGACTACCCCCACAGCCAAACTCATCCTGGATTCCTGGTGCAGGGAGTTAAATTTCTAAATACCTCCGAACCTACCCCGGACAAACGCATTAACCTACCCCACCCCCAACCAACCCCACCAGCACTCCCCCCGACCCTGACCAGAACCCGGACCTGGGGTGGAATTCACACTCCACTGTTCTCAATTTGTCCACCCTCTTTGTCCCCTCTGTAGTCCAGCTACAACTCCTACAGAGGGGACTCACCTTTGTCCCACGCCCCCCCCGTCATGACCGAGAGGAACTTCAAAGGGATCTACACCAATATCACAGACGTCTCAAAATCATAGATTATTTCCACACCAAACCCTGTACCCAACAGTCACTCTTCACCTTCCCCTCCAACTGGGAACCATTACTCACTCAAGTCAATCCCAAAACAAAACAAACCATTACTACCAACAACCGGGCCCTGCAATCCTTCCGACCACCGACAGACATTCCAGATAATCTGTCGGTGGACGAACGCAGGGCCCTAACCCTACTCAATAAAAACCAACACATAGTTATCAAACCGGCCGACAAAGGATCGAAAATAGTCATTATGGATAGACACCACTACATCACAGAAGCCCAGACACAACTCAATAACCCACTCCATTACAAGCCCATCCCGGACACCACACAACCCCAGACACAACTCCAACTCAGACCGATAATAGAAACACTGTACAAACTCAAATTATTTCCGCCAAACAGAGGGACTTCCTATTTGGACCGGATGCACCCCGCCTCCGCCAGTTTTATTTACTACCAAAGATCCATAAAGACCCCTCTACCTGGACCATTCCCTTTGAAGTTCCTCCCGGCAGACCCATCGTATCCGACTGCAGCAGCACTACCTACAACATCTCCCATTACATAGAACACCATTTAGGCCCCCTTTCCACCAAACACCCCAGCTACCTTAAAGATACGTATCACTTTCTACAGATCACCAGACCCATGGTCGTTCCCACCCAAGCCCATCTGTTTACTATCGACATAGACAGCCTATACACCAACATCAATACCGACCTAGGACTCCTTTCTGTTACCTCCATCCTCACCAAATACCCAGATCATAAACGACCGGACAAGCACTTACTCTCCCTACTCGCCCTCTGCCTTAAAAACAATGATTTTACTTTTAATGACCAGCATTATCTTCAAATCCATGGAACGGCCATGGGTCAGCGATTCGCCCCTTCATACGCCAACATATACATGAGCGAGTGGGAGCGAGAAGCACTGGCCAAGTGCACCCATTTACCATCCCTGTACCGTCGATTCCTGGACGATATAATCGGCATCTGGCCCCATGACATTTCCCTCTTCCCACAGTTCATCAACACCCTCAACAGCCACCATCATCACAGTCAAGTACACTATAAATCAACACACAGTCAATTTCCTAGATACTACAGTCTTCTTCCAACCCCTCAACAACACACACAAAAAAATACTCACAAAGGTTTACTTTAAGCCAACAGACACACATTCACTACTACATAAATCCAGCTACCATCCCAAACATACTTTTCCAGGTATAATTAAATCTCAAATCATCCGTTTTCACCGCATCTCCTCCAAACGGTCTGACTTCAATCATTCCGTCAGGATCCTTTTCCACAGCCTCCAAACAAGAGGCTATTCAAAACGTTTCCTCCGTCAAATTAAGAACGCTACCTTGGCCAACCTCGCTCCCACTCGCCCTCCTCCTTCCCCTGGAGGAAGTCCACCTCAGGTCACGGACTCGGACCAGTCTCCACTCCCAACAACCCTCTCCACTCCCGACTCCCCCTCCCCCCACCCTAACCAGGGTCTGCATCCTCTTCCTTACCCACACCCCCACCCTGATTCCCCCACCCAAACCAGGGTCGGCATCCCAACCGCCTCCTCCCTAACCCTAACCCATTGGGACGTGGGGACTGCCCGGACCAATCCCCCGCCGACACCCCTACCCCACCTAGCCCTAACCCCAACCACCCCCCACCTGACCCTAACCCTAATCCCAACCCCATGGGACCCGTCCAAGGTCTGCACCCCCCATGCACTGACCATCCTCCGGACCCTAACCCTAACCAACCACCCCCCACTTGACCCTATCCCTAATCCCAACGCCATGGGACCCGTCCAAGGTTGGCACCACCCATCCACTGACCATCCTCCACCTCCGGACCCTAACCCTAACCATCCCCCACCTGACCCTAACCCCAACTGCCATCTCATTCCCTTTGTCTCCACCTTCTCCCACACCATCACAGGATTCCACCGGACTGTCAAAAATAACTTTTCCCTCCTCCAGTCACAACCTTATTTCTCCAAACACAGGGTCATTTCAGCATACAGGAAAAATCCCAGCTTACACGACATACTCATACATTCCAAGTTTAGCAGCAACAGAGCCCTACCACATACACAACATAGTCACCGCTACATCAACAGAAAATACATACATAACCAATACAGTGGAGCAGCCTTCCCTGCCCTTGGTTCATTCTCTCTTAATAACAGCAACATAGTCTACATCATCACATGCAACACCTGTAAAAAACATTACATAGGAGAAACTAAACATACCATACTCGTCTCTCAAACAACATCTGTACAACATTGGGAAGGTCGACTCCCAACCCCCTTGGTCACCCACTTCCAACTACACTCGCTAGGTCAACTTGTCATCTCAGGCCTGGAAAACCAACGACCGGTGGACTTGGGCAGAGGAAGAGGGCAGAAACATCTTGGATCCAGAAACTTGGAACAACTACACCAAGGGGACTCAACGACACCTAGACGCATCTCCTCTGGATCCTCCCTCTCCTCTGCCTACCAGTCCTGGGGATGATCTGACCCACTCCTCCTCCTTGGCCCATGACCCTAACACCTACAGACAAACATCTTCACAACACCATCCACAGACCCCTAGGCCAGCGCAACCTCATCCCACACCGGAATTCATAACCCTACTCCTAACCAAAAACCTAACCCTTACCCTAACCCTTACCCTTACCTAACCCTTACCCTTACCCTTACCCTAAACCCTTACCCTTACCCTAACCCTAACCTTACCCTAACCCTTACCCTTACCCTAACCCTACCCTAACCCTAACCCTTACCCTAACCCTTACCCTTACCCTAACCCTTACCCTTACCCTAACCCTACCCTTACCCTAACCCTTACCCAACCCTAACCCTTACCCTTACCTAACCTTACCCTTACCCTAACCCTTACCCTTACCCTAACCCTTACCCTAACCCTAACCCTTACCCTTACCCTAACCCTAACCCTTACCCTAACCCTAACCCTTTTAAAGACACGGACGACAAGCACTCCTCCACAGAACCAGCTACCACCCAAAGCACCAGCTGATGCGCTTCCACAGGATCTGTACCTTCGCGGAGGAGGCTACCCGGACCCTCTTCAGTGCGCTGAGGCCGCGCGGCTATTGGAGGCGCTTCCTGAGATCCGTCCAGGCGGAGGTCGGCCGGACTTTTACTGAGAGATATCAAGACATTTATATATACATATTACGGGGATTGCTTTTTAACTAATGTAGCTTTTTAAATGAACTATTTATTATGTATTTGTATTGTGGTTTATCTGTGTTGTAGTGATCACTGTTTATCATAATTCACTCATGGAACTACAGGTTGGGGGTATTGTTCCGCACGGACATACATGTTGACTGTACCTCCTGTGTGCCTCCTGTGTGCCTCCTGTCCTCCTGTGTGCCTCCTGTGTACCTCCTGTGTGCCTCCTGTGTACCTACTGTGTGCCTCCTGTGTACCTCCTGTGTGCCTCCTGTGTGCCTCCTGTGTACCTCCTGTGTACCTCCTGTGTGCCTCCTGTGTGCCTCCTGTGTGCTCCTGTGTGCCTCCTGTGTACCTCCTGTGTGCCTCCTGTGTACCTCCTGTGTGCCTCCTGTGTGCCTCCTGTGTGCCTCCTGTGTGCCTCCTGTGTACCTCCTGTGTGCCTCCTGTGTACCTCCTGTGTACCTCCTGTGTGCCTCCTGTGTACCTCCTGTGTGCCTCCTGTGTACCTCCTGTGTGCCTCCTGTGTACCTCCTGTGTGCCTCCTGTGTGCCTCCTGTGTGCCTCCTGTGTGCCTCCTGTGTGCCTCCTGTGTGCCTCCTGTGTACCTCCTGTGTACCTCCTGTGTGCCTCCTGTGTGCCTCCTGTGTGCCTCCTGTGTACCTCCTGTGTGCCTCCTGTGTGCCTCCTGTGTGCCTCCTTTCTCTTCTTGCCTTCTCTTCCCGGACTGCAGCCGGACAACATGTGCTTTCTGCTGCTCATTAAAGCTACCTTTGCACCTTCGATGCACCGCCTCCGACTCCCATCTCTCGGCACTACAGTGTATTATTTATTCTTTATAAATATGTCCTATCCTTATTTTATAAATCCTCCTCATCTGGTCTCTTTTAGGAATTTTAAATGCATGGGTTTCTTTGTTTATTATTATTATCATTTTATATATTTTTCTTATATTTGATATATTATTATTTATATTTGACCCGTCCCAGTTTATTCTATGTTTGCACTGTATTGCATGGTTTCTGATTTCATTAGGTTCCAAATGAGGAGGTTATATCTTTTATTCTTTTTGATATGTTATTAATTATAATTTAAACATTGTTTATATTGTTTTATTTATATTTGAGTTATTACTTTCCATTTGATTCTGAATGGATGTTGGAGCCTCGCGCAGGGAAACACCCTGAAATCAGCCAACCCACTCACCAGGTCTTATATTTCTAAACATCATCCGAGGCGTGTCCCGTGTCTCGCCTGCACCCCCCCTCTAGACCTCGGCCTGGGGTTTAGACACTTTTAGGGACACTTGGTTGACTGTATTTTAAGATATTTCCCCTCCCCGTGTGCCTACTAACCCGTGTGTATTTTACATTTTACATATTTGTTTTATATTATACATATTTTAACATTTGGGTTGATGTGATTTTTATCACCAGCACTTTTATGTATTTATTTTACCTGCATGCCGATTTTAAACAAAGTCAACCTCGGTCCTTTTAGCCAGATGTTTTTAACCCACTCACCAGGTCTGTTACCAGATGCTGTGGGACGCAGCCTCGGGACACTCCACCGGGGGAGACCCCCTCGGGGGGCAGGAGTACAGCTTTTAACCCCGCTGCATACGCTCTGCAGCCGCTGCTCTCTT
>JAAKFY010000069.1:380277-417777 GCA_011823955.1 Dissostichus mawsoni | reverse complement strand
GAGCAGCGTACTGAGATTAACGTCACTATAAGATCTGTGTATCTGAAAAATATGAATCTCACATTTTCAGTTGGTTCCAGAAATAACGTTAACGTAGAGATTGCAATATGGTTTGTTGAGCTGGAGTTGATTTTTGAAGCTTACTGGTTAACGTTCATCATATTAAAGGTCCCATGTCATGGCCATTTCTACTGATCATAGTGCCATTGTGAGGTCTACTAGAATAGATTTACATTGTTCAATGTTCCAAACTCACGTTGGTTTCTCATACAGCGTCTCTGTATGTGTATTCACTCTCTGTCCTACACGCCTTGTTGGAGCTCCTGCCCCCCCCTCCCTCCCTGTGAGCCCAGTGGCCGTCTGCGAGACAGCGAGACACAGCGAAACCCAGCCCGAGCGCACACACACACACACCCGCAGCCTGGCTGGGAGTTTGTGTGTGTGCTCACAGCCTCGCCGCGTCCCGCCGTCTCAGGAGGAGAAATCGGCGGAGCTGCAGCTGAGAAAAGATTGAGTGTGTGTGAGGAAGTCCGCGGATTGGTCCATTTAGAGTCCAATCCACGGACTTAACGTAACGGCTCCACGGATTGGTCCATTTGGACCAATGGTTCCATTTGTGTATGGGCACGTCACTGTACTCAGGAAGAAAAAGAGAAATGTCCAACGAGGCGTTCTGGGGCAGCATAGACAGGTCTTCTCTGTGTTAGAGTTTTACTCCCTACAGGGTGCACTTTGAGGGTTTGTGACTCTGCAGACCGTTCACATGCAGAAGCTACAGAACACAAGGGGACGGGTCAGAACCAGAGAAGCATGACATGGGACCTTTAAACAAACGAACCCAAACCTTGTTGTTTTTATTAATATTATTACCAATACTTACTAAGCATTTTATTATCATTACACCGGAGAAACCGACTGATTGTGGCAGCAGAACGTGAACATGTAACTTAATGCCTGCATTTAACGACGAAAAATAGCGTAGTCAATGCTTTAGGGACGAGGAAATGATTTGTTTAAATATTAGATATGACGTTACGTGTGCTTCTGTGACAATTCAGCTTATTCATTGCATTACATTTGTTAAAGATGTTCGTCTTTTACCCCTACGTGTGTGTTACAAATGAATGTGAATATGGCACAGGACAAATATTTAAATTGACTGTCTCATGAACAACTATTCCAAAGTAACAGTCAAATAAAAAGGACCCCAACTAGACAATAATACACAATCCAACGGATAAGATACAGTAAGGGCTGTGATATCCAGCACTTCTTTTAAGGACAACAAAAAGATTATCACATGACGTTTGCATGTAAAAAAGTCTGTGACCAACACATGTTACTTTATATATATATATATCTGTTTGTTTAAAGTTTCCAGGTGATGCAGACAGGCCAGAGGACGCTGACCACGAGAGACAGACCGAGATACCCGACATCAGTGAACTTCAGCATGGAGGGAAAGTACATCACGTGTCACTTGTTAGACGCTTTTATCCAAAGCGACTTCCATACATTCAGTTCTGTGGACAATCCTCACAGCAGCACTTTGGGGTGAAGTGTCTCAGGGACACAACGACATGCTGACTGCAGTGGGGTTTGAACCTGCTACCCCCTGATTCGAAGTCCAGCACTCTATCCACTGAGCCACAGCCGCCCGCGAGAAATGTACAAAGACTCCTTTCATACTGTACAAAGAATCGAGAAACGTTCTGGTTTAAATAGATAAAGTACTATAATCAGCTTTCACATGTCAATGTATTTAAGGCAATTATTATTTTACTTTGTGAGAATTGCTCCCATTTGTCTCACATGTTGTCTGTAAAGACGTGGTCAAAGTGGTTCTTGCCGTGAGACAACCGAACAGCATGATTCTACATTTACACTAAGTTCTGATAACAGTTGAATATTATTTAATAATAACATATATTTGAATGTTGATTAACTGCAGACTGTTCCTTCCTAATGTGATTATCTTTGTAGTACAAAGTGATCAAAAACACATTAAACAAAAAAATATATTATTTCTACAGCCGCTAAATAAACAAACACACCTCTTTCATAAATAACACACTTGCTCTGCAATAATGTCATAGGTTTGATGTTTCTTGTCATTTCTGTTAGGAAAGGACATACCTGAACCGGTACCTGACATACCTGGTACCCGACATACCTGGTACCCGACATACCTGGTACCCGACATACCTGGTACCCGACATACCTGGTACCCGACATACCAGGTACCCGACATACCTGGTACCCGACATACCTGGTACCCGACATACCAGGTACCCGACATACCTGGTACCCGACATACCTGGTACCCGACATACCTGGTACCTGACATACCTGGTACCCGACATACCAGGTACCCGACATACCTGGTACCTGGTACCTGACATACCTGGTACCCGACATACCAGGTACCCGACATACCTGAACCGGTACCTGACATACCTGGTACCCGACATACCTGGTACCCGACATACCTGGTACCTGGTACCTGACATACCTGGTACCCGACATACCAGGTACCCGACATACCTGGTACCCGACATACCTGGTACCAGGTACCCGACATACCAGGTACCCGACATACCTGGTACCTGACATACCTGGTACCCGACATACCTGGTACCAGGTACCCGACATACCAGGTACCCGACATACCCATACCAGGTACCCGACATAACTGGTACCCGACATACCAGGTACCCGACATACCCATACCAGGTACCCGACATAACTGGTACCCGACATACCAGGTACCCGACATACCTGGTACCTGGTACCTGACATACCTGGTACCCGACATACCAGGTACCCGACATACCAGGTACCCGACATACCTGGTACCTGGTACCCGACATACCTGGTACCCGACATACCTGGTACCCGACATACCTGGTACCCGACATACCAGGTACCCGACATACCTGGTACCTGGTACCTGACATACCTGGTACCCGACATACCAGGTACCCGACATACCTGAACCGGTACCTGACATACCTGGTACCCGACATACCTGGTACCCGACATACCTGGTACCTGGTACCTGACATACCTGGTACCCGACATACCAGGTACCCGACATACCTGGTACCCGACATACCTGGTACCAGGTACCCGACATACCAGGTACCCGACATACCTGGTACCTGACATACCTGGTACCCGACATACCTGGTACCAGGTACCCGACATACCAGGTACCCGACATACCCATACCAGGTACCCGACATAACTGGTACCCGACATACCAGGTACCCGACATACCTGGTACCTGGTACCTGACATACCTGGTACCCGACATACCAGGTACCCGACATACCAGGTACCCGACATACCTGGTACCTGGTACCCGACATACCTGGTACCCGACATACCTGGTACCCGACATACCTGGTACCCGACATACCAGGTACCCGACATACCTGGTACCCGACATACCAGGTACCCGACATACCAGGTACCCGACATACCTGGTACCTGGTACCTGACATACCTGGTACCCGACATACCTGGTACCTGGTACCTGACATACCTGATACCCGACATACCAGGTACCCGACATACCTGAACCGGTACCCGACATACCTGGTACCCGACATACCTGGTACCCGACATACCAGGTACCCGACATACCTGGTACCCGACATACCTGGTACCTGGTACCCGACATACCTGGTACCCGACATACCTGGTACCAGGTACCCGACATACCAGGTACCCGACATACCTGGTACCTGGTACCTGACATACCTGGTACCCGACATACCTGGTACCCGACATACCTGGTACCAGGTACCCGACATACCAGGTACCCGACATACCCATACCAGGTACCCGACATACCTGGTACCCGACATACCAGGTACCCGACATACCTGGTACCCGACATACCTGGTACCTGGTACCTGACATACCTGGTACCTGACATACCAGGTACCCGACATACCTGGTACCCGACATACCAGGTACCCGACATACCTGGTACCCGACATACCAGGTACCCGACATACCTGGTACCTGGTACCTGACATACCTGGTACCCGACATACCTGGTACCCGACATACCTGGTACCCGACATACCTGGTACCTGGTACCTGACATACCTGGTACCCGACATACCTGGTACCAGGTACCCGACATACCTGGTACCAGGTACCCGACATACCTGGTACCCGACATACCTGGTACCCGACATACCAGGTACCCGACATACCTGGTACCCGACATACCTGGTACCTAGTACCTGACATACCTGGTACCTGACATACCAGGTACCCGACATACCTGGTACCCGACATACCTGGTACCAGGTACCTGACATACCTGGTACCAGGTACCCGACATACCAGGTACCCGACATACCCATACCAGGTACCCGACATAACTGGTACCCGACATACCAGGTACCCGACATACCCATACCAGGTACCCGACATAACTGGTACCCGACATACCAGGTACCCGACATACCTGGTACCTGGTACCTGACATACCTGGTACCCGACATACCAGGTACCCGACATACCAGGTACCCGACATACCTGGTACCTGGTACCCGACATACCTGGTACCCGACATACCTGGTACCCGACATACCTGGTACCCGACATACCAGGTACCCGACATACCTGGTACCTGGTACCTGACATACCTGGTACCCGACATACCAGGTACCCGACATACCTGAACCGGTACCTGACATACCTGGTACCCGACATACCTGGTACCCGACATACCTGGTACCTGGTACCTGACATACCTGGTACCCGACATACCAGGTACCCGACATACCTGGTACCCGACATACCTGGTACCAGGTACCCGACATACAGGTACCCGACATACCTGGTACCTGACATACCTGGTACCCGACATACCTGGTACCAGGTACCCGACATACCAGGTACCCGACATACCCATACCAGGTACCCGACATAACTGGTACCCGACATACCAGGTACCCGACATACCTGGTACCTGGTACCTGACATACCTGGTACCCGACATACCAGGTACCCGACATACCAGGTACCCGACATACCTGGTACCTGGTACCCGACATACCTGGTACCCGACATACCTGGTACCCGACATACCTGGTACCCGACATACCAGGTACCCGACATACCTGGTACCCGACATACCAGGTACCCGACATACCAGGTACCCGACATACCTGGTACCTGGTACCTGACATACCTGGTACCCGACATACCTGGTACCTGGTACCTGACATACCTGATACCCGACATACCAGGTACCCGACATACCTGAACCGGTACCCGACATACCTGGTACCCGACATACCTGGTACCCGACATACCAGGTACCCGACATACCTGGTACCCGACATACCTGGTACCTGGTACCCGACCCGACATACCTGGTACCCGACATACCTGGTACCAGGTACCCGACATACCAGGTACCCGACATACCTGGTACCTGGTACCTGACATACCTGGTACCCGACATACCTGGTACCCGACATACCTGGTACCAGGTACCCGACATACCAGGTACCCGACATACCCATACCAGGTACCCGACATACCTGGTACCCGACATACCAGGTACCCGACATACCTGGTACCCGACATACCTGGTACCTGGTACCTGACATACCTGGTACCTGACATACCAGGTACCCGACATACCTGGTACCCGACATACCAGGTACCCGACATACCTGGTACCCGACATACCTACCCGACATACCTGGTACCTGGTACCTGACATACCTGGTACCCGACATACCTGGTACCCGACATACCTGGTACCCGACATACCTGGTACCTGGTACCTGACATACCTGGTACCCGACATACCTGGTACCAGGTACCCGACATACCTGGTACCAGGTACCCGACATACCTGGTACCCGACATACCTGGTACCCGACATACCAGGTACCCGACATACCTGGTACCCGACATACCTGGTACCTAGTACCTGACATACCTGGTACCTGACATACCAGGTACCCGACATACCTGGTACCCGACATACCTGGTACCAGGTACCTGACATACCAGGTACCTGGTACCCGACATACCTGGTACCCGACATACCAGGTACCCGACATACCTGGTACCTGGTACCTGACATACCTGGTACCTGACATACCTGGTACCAGGTACCCGACATACCAGGTACCCGACATACCTGGTACCCGACATACCTGGTACCAGGTACCTGACATACCAGGTACCTGGTACCCGACATACCTGGTACCCGACATACCAGGTACCCGACATATCTGGTACCTGGTACCTGACATACCTGGTACCTGACATACCTGGTACCAGGTACCCGACATACCAGGTACCCGACATACCTGGTACCAGACATACCAGGTACCCGACATACCTGAACCGGTACCTGACATACCAGGTACCCGACATACCAGGTACCCGACATACCTGGTACCCGACATACCAGGTACCCGACATACCTGGTACCCGACATACCAGGTACCCGACATACCTGGTACCCGACATACCTGGTACCCTACATACCTGTCTTGGGCGGACGGCCCGGGGGCAAGGCAGAGGCCGAGAAGGGGGTCTCGGGCGGACGGCCCGGGGGCAAGGCAGAGTTCAAAAAGGGGTGAAGCCACAGCGGGCGAACTCAGGGGGCCGGGCATGAGGGGGAAGGCAGCGGCTGGAAGAGTCAGGGGGCCGGGCCAGAGGGCGAAGGCCGCGGCTGGAAGAGTCAGGGGGGGCCCCGAGGGCGAAGGCCACGGCTGGGGGAGTCAGGGGGCCGGGCCCGAGGGCGAAGGCCGCGGCTGGGGACTCAGGGGGCCGGGCTCGAGGGCGAACAAGAAGGCGTGACGGGACAGCTCTGGAGGACGGGCAGGAAGGCGCTGCGGGGACAGCTCAGGAGGCCGGGCAGGACCCGGTGTCGGCCGGACAGGAACCGGAGCCGACTGACAGGCGTAGACGGGATCCTGGACATGACATGGGCTGGTGTCAATGGGACCCCGGATGGAGCAAGGGCTGGTGTCGACTGGACCCCCAACGGAACAGGACACAGAGTTGGCAGGAACCCCAGTGGAACAGGTGTCGGCGGGACCTCCAACAGGACAGGACACAGAGTTGGCAGGAACCCCAGTGGAAGAGTAGTCGGCGGAACCCCCAACGGGACAGGACATGGAGTTGGCAGGACCCCCAGTGGAAGAGTAGTCGGCGGAACCTCCAACAGGACAGGACACAGAGTCGGCAGGACCCCCGGTGGAAGAGTAGTCGGCGGAACCCCCAACGGGACAGGACATGGAGTTGGCAGGACCCCCGGCAGAAGAGTAGTTGGCGGAACCCCCAACGGGACAGGACATGGAGTTGGCAGGACCCCCGGCAGAAGAGTAGTCGGCGGGACCTCCAACAGTACAGTACATAGGGTTGGCAGGACCCCCCAGAAGAGTAGTCGGCGGGACCCCCGACGAAACAGGACATGGAGTTGGCAGGACCCTCAGCGGAACCCCCAACGACACAGGACATGGAGTTGGCAGGACCTCAGCGGAACCCCCAACGACACAGGACAAGGAGTTGGCAGGACCCCCAACGATACTGGACGTGGAGTCGGCAGGACCCTCAGCGGAACCCCCAACGACACAGGACATGGAGTTGGCAGGACCCTCAGCGGAACCCCCAACGCCACAGGACATGGAGTTGGCAGGACCCCCGGCAGAACAGTAGTCGGCGGGACCTCCAACGAGGACAGGACATAGGGTTGGCAGGACCCCCGCAGAAGAGTAGTCGGCGGGACCCCAAACGGGACAGGACATGGAGTTGGCAGGACCCCCGTCAGAACAGTAGTCGGCGGGACCCCCAACGGGACAGGACATGGGGTTGGCAGGACCCCCAGCAGAACAGTAGTCGGCGGGACCCCCAACGGCACAGGACCTGGAGTTGGCAGGACCCCCGGCAGAAGAGTAGTCGGCGGGACCTCCAATGGCACAGGACATGGAGTTGGCAGGACCCCGGCCGAACAGTAGTCGGCGGGAGCCGCAACGGCACAGGACATGGGGTTGGCAGGACCCCGGCAGAACAGTTGTCGGCGGGACCCCCAACGGCACAGGAGATAGAGTAGGGACTAGAGTAGGAACTCGATAGGGGCCTTGAGAGGGAACTTGAGAGGGAACTCGAGAGGTGACTTGAGAGGGGACTCGCGAGGGAACTTGAGAGGGGACTCGAGAAGGACTTGAGAAGGGACTTGGAAAGGGACTCGAGAGGGGACTCGAGAAGGGACTTGAGAAGGGACTTGGAAAGGGACTCGAGAGGGGACTTGAGAGGAGACTTAAGAAGGGACTTGGAAAGGGAACTCGAGAGGGAACTCGAGAGGTGACTTGAAAGGGGACTCGAGAGGGAACTTGAGAGGTGACTTGAGAAGGGACTCGAGAGGGAACTTGAAAGGGGACTCGAGAGGGAACTTGAGAGGTGACTTGAAAGGGGACTCGAAAGGGAACTTGAGAGGGAACTTGAGAGGGAACTCGAGAGCAGGCTTGAAAGGGACTCGAGAGGGAACTTGAGAGGGAACTCGAGAGGTGACTTGAAAGGGGACTCGAGAAGGGAACTTGAGAGGGGACTTGAGAGGGAACTCGAGAGGTGACTTGAAAGGGGACTCGAGAGGGAACTTGAGGGAACTCGAGAGGTGACTTGAAAGGGGACTCGAGAAGGGACTTGAGAGGGAACTCAAGAAGAGACTCGAGAGGGGACTTGAGAAGGGACTTGGAAAGGAACTTGAGTCTTGAGTCGGCGGCACCCCCGAATCGGCGGGGCCCCCGATGAAGAAGGGACTTGAGTCGGCCGGAGAGCCAACAGGAGACGAGGAGCTGGAGTCGGGACCATGGCTGCTGGGTCCGGTACTTGAGCCGGATCCATGGCTGCTGGGGCCGGTACTTGAGCCGGAACCATGGCTGCTGGGGCCGGTACTTGAGCCGGAACCATGGCTGCTGGGGCCAGGACTGAGGCAGGAACCATGGCTGCTGGGGCCAGGACTGAGGCTGGAACCATGGCTGCTGGGGCCGGTACTTGAGCCGGAACCATGGCTGCTGGGCCAGGACTGAGGCCGGATCCATGGCTGCTGGGGCCGGTACTTGAGCCGGAACCATGGCTGCTGGGGCCGGTACTTGAGCCGGAACCATGGCTGCTGGGGCCGGTACTTGAGCCGGAACCATGGCTGCTGGGGCCAGGACTGAGGCAGGAACCATGGCTGCTGGGGCCAGGACTGAGGCTGGAACCATGGCTGCTGGGGCCGGTACTTGAGCCGGAACCATGGCTGCTGGGGCCAGGACTGAGGCCGGATCCATGGCTGCTGGGGCCGGTACTTGAGCCGGAACCATGGCTGCTGGGGCCAGGACTGAGGCTGGAACCATGGCTGCTGGGGCCAGGACTGAGGCTGGAACCATGGCTGCTGGGGCCAGGACTGAGGCTGGAACCATGGCTGCTGGGGCCAGGACTGAGGCTGGAACCATGGCTGCTGGGGCTGGTACTGGAATCCTGGCCTTGCATCTTCCAGTAAACTTCTGGAGGATCCGCGGACTCTCCAAGGCCAGGCCAGACCCCAGAAAGGGTTAGAGGCTTGAAACAAGCTTTCAGGCTGCTTGTAAAAGTTTGTAGCCACTCAGGCAGCAAGCTCCTGAGCCAGGGCTTGCGAGCGTGTCTCCTTCAAAGCAGCCTCCTTACCCCGTCTAGATGAGGCTTCCAACCAGGTATAAAAAATGTACTCTAGAGAGTACCCGAGACGTTCCGCCTGGAGAGCCAACGAAAAGAAACTGCTGAGTCCATTACTGGTCGGTTCATTCTGTTGATTCGGAAAAGGTGCAGAATACAAAAAAGGTAAAAAGGTTTATGAACAAAAAGCGTGCTTTATTTTTAAAGCTGATGAACAAAACATGGCATGAAACACACAGGTAGCAACCACACAAACTGCCGTGACCACATGGAGGGAGACGGAAAGACAAACAATGAACCGACAAGGCACACGGACAAGACAAGACTAATACAAAGAGGGGTAATCACAGGACAAACACACAGCTGGTAAGGGGAGAAACACAGGACAACAGGTGAACACAATGAGCCAATCAGACACAGGAGGAACACACAGGGAGGAAGACAAGAGACAGGGAGGAAACCAGAGACAGGGAGGAAGACCAGAGACAGGAGGAAGACCAGAGACAGGAAGGAAGCAAGAGACAGGGAGGAAGACAAAACAGGGAGGAAGACAAGAGACAGGAGGAGACCAGAGACAGGGAGGAAGACAAGAGACAGGGAGGAACCAGAGACAGGAAGGAAGACAAGAGACAGGGAGGAAGACAAGAGACAGGGAGGAAGACAAAGACAGGAAGGAAGACAAGAGACAGGGAGGAAGACCAGAGACACGAAGGAAGACAAGAGACAGGGAGGAAGACCAGAGACAGGGAGGAAGACCAGAGACAGGAAGGAAGACAAGAGACAGGGAGGAAGACAAGAGACAGGGAGGAAGACAAGAGACAGGGAGGAAGACCAGAGACAGGAAGGAAGACAAGAGACAGGGAGGAAGACAAGAGACAGGGAGGAAGACAAGAGACAGGGAGGAAGACAAGAGACAGGGAGGAAGACAAGAGACAGGGAGGAAGACCAGAGACAGGAAGGAAGACCAGAGACAGGGAGGAAGACAAGAGACAGGAAGGAAGACAAGAGACAGGGAGGAAGACAAGAGACAGGGAGGAAGACCAGAGACAGGGAAAGACAAGAGACAGGGAGGAAGACAAGAGACAGGAAGGAAGACAAGAGACAGGAAGGAAGACAAGAGACAGGGAGGAAGACAAGAGACAGGGAGGAAGACCAGAGACAGGGAGGAAGACCAGAGACAGGGAGAACAGGACAGCAAAACAAAACCCAAAACTCAAATCATGACACCGCAACACCTCAGGTCCTCTCCAGCCAAACCCACAGACAGGACATCCGTCACACGGAGGTTTCTCCAAAGTCTCTGCAGCTCTCTGGACTCCACGCTGTCTCAATTGATCCACACTGTGAATATGAGGGAACATGTGTGGATAAATGCTTTGGACATATAAAATGAAGTTAACTGTAAGGAGTGGCTCAGTTTTTTTTAAATAAACAATACTATTACTGTATTTTAACGTCTGAAAGTTTAATTTAAAAGAAGAGGCCCAAAAATCAAGATTGGTATATCAATAAATGTAGTTGATTTTGTCTTTTTAATTGTTTAAAGTAAAGCAGATAGAACTGGTAGTTAAGAGTTTTAATACAGTCTGGTTGCGGAGGAGGCACACAGGTAAGAGCACTCACTAGCTACCATCACATGTAACTAAGCTTGACTTGAATTTATTAAAAGTATAATTAAGTAACATCAAAAAATCAATAACTAAAATCATGCACATATTTGAATCTTTGCTGAATCTACTGTTGAATTGATCACATATTATATATTTTAGAAACCTGAAGGCATTTATAGATTTGTATGCGAGTAGTATCCCAAAACTCAATACCTTAGAGCATGGGTCGGCAACAGGCGGCCCGCGGGCCATTGGTGGCCTTAGAGCATGGGTCGGCAACAGGCGGCCCGTGGGCCATTGGTGGCCTTAGAGCATGGGTCAGCAACAGGCGGCCCGTGGGCATTGGTGGCCTTTGAGCATGGGTCGGCAACAGGCGGCCCGCGGGCCATTGGTGGCCTTAGAGCATGGGTCGGCAACAGGCGCCCGTGGGCCATTGGTGGCCTTGAGCATGGGTCGGCAACAGGCGGCCCGCGGGCCATTGGTGGCCTTAGAGCATGGGTCAGCAACAGGCGGCCCGTGGCCATTGGTGCCCTTAGAGCATGGGTCGGCAACAGGCGGCCCGCGGGCCATTGGTGGCCTTAGAGCATGGGTCGGCAACAGGCGGTCCGCGGGCCATTGGTGGCCTTAGAGCATGGGTCGGCAACAGGCGGCCCGCGGGCCATTGGTGGCCTTTGAGCATGGGTCGGCAACAGGCGGCCCGCGGGCCATTGGTGGCCTTAGAGCATGGGTCAGCAACAGGCGGCCCGTGGGCCATTGGTGCCCTTAGAGCATGGGTCGGCAACAGGCGGCCCGCGGGCCATTGGTGGCCTTAGAGCATGGGTCGGCACAGGCGGTCCGCGGGCCATTGGTGGCCTTAGAGCATGGGTCGGCAACAGGCGGCCCGCGGGCCATTGGTGGCCCACCAGCAATAATATTTGGCCCGGAAAATTAAAAAAATGAAATATTATTTTGAGATTTTTATTTTTACAATATCGGACTGACAGTCGCACATATAGGCTATAATGTTCGAATAAAGAATCTACCTACACCTGAAGAATGCTTATTGTACTTTTATCCATGTTGAGAGTGAATGACACACGCACAGGCACAATCTGGCAGCGGGGTGCACTGAAGCTGATAGTGGATCAATAAGTAGGTGGACAGCGCGTGGTGCCAACATGCGGTTTGAAAAAAATAACACCAGCTCACTAAATAATTCAAACGTAATGTTTACTTATATGCAGTGTTCGAAATGGGGGTGAGCCAGGGGGAGCTTGGCTCCCCTAAAAGAGGGGAGCTCCCCTGAAGCCGATTTTGAGATAAATAGGGGGAGCCCAAAGAACCTTGCATTTTGTGTCACACAGATTAGAAATGTTGAGTTTCTGTAAATAAAAGTTCTTGAAATAAATAATAGTCATTGTTCATTACAGTTTCTGAATAGTTTGTGCACCGACAGAAATGTTAAGAGAGTTTCATTTTCATGTTGTTTATGTTTGTTTTGTCACTCACCATTTACCTCTCATTCCAGGCTTCCTGATTATCCACCTCTTGTGTGTCTCCCTGCTCATCAGCACCAGCCCCGCCCCTGATTGTTTCCACCTGTGTCTTGTTGTCGTGTGTTTAAATTCCCCAGTCTCCCAGTCTCATTGTCAGTTCGTCTTGTCTCATGCCTAGGTCAGATCTATGCTCTCCTTGATATAAGAAGATTTTGTTCCTCACTACGTGAGCGATTTTCTTTCGTCCCTTATGTCATCTCATGAGATTTGATAGTGTTTGTTTTTGTTCATCTGAAAATAAAGTATCTTACAATACTTTACCTCTGTCTCCTGGGTCGTTGCAATTGGGTCCTATATCCTGAGTTCTGAGTTCGTAACAGAACGAACTGACCATTATGGACCCAGCCGACCCAAGAACGCTTCACCGCCCTGTCAGCACAAGGCGTGAAGATTTATCACCACGAGGAACAGCTGGGCATAGCCAACCAGGGAATAAAAGAGCTGGGAGGACGCCAGGCAGAGTTTCAGGAAGTCATCTCTACGCAGATGCAACAGCTGACTGCACAGATGAACAATTCTTCACTCACCTACAGACTGCTCCTCCGGTGACGTCATCCACAGCTGGGGGTTTCCTTGTCGAGAATCCTGCTGACACAGTCAACCCAAACCAGCTGTTTCTTCCTCTTTACGGCTGGCTCTTCCGGAGAGATTTTCCGGAGATTCCATGAACTGCAGAGCCTTTCTGGTACAGTGCGATCTGCACTTCCAACACCCAGGAGCCTTTTCGTCGGACCATGGTAAAGTGGCTTTTATCGTGTCTCACTTAACGGGAAGAGCTGCAGCCTGGGCTACTGCAGAATGGTCTAGAGACACGAGTTATGTTACTCACTAGCCGATTTATAGACACTATGAGTCGCATTTTTGACCACTCGTCACCTGCTACAGAGGCCAGCAGAAGACTTTTCCAATGCGCCAGCTCAACCGTCAGGTGGTTGATTATGCCATCGAGTTTCGCACAGCGGGTGGAATGTTCCGGCTCTTCGTGACGCTTTCATGACTGGACTTTCAGACCAATAAAGACCAGCTGGCTCCACTGGAGGTGCCCCGGGATCTGGAATCTCTCATCGCTGTGGCCATCCGGATCGATAACCGTCTTCGGGAAAGAGAGAGAGAGCGTCGACGCACCCGTGACGTTCTTCCCAGTTTCCAGGATTATCCTCGGAGGGTCGCCGCCAGGTGGGATTTCCAGCCCGTGGTATCGGACCGTCGGAGGACAGCACTTCCGGATGACTCAGGCGAACCCATGCAGTTGGGAAGAACCAGGCTTTCTCTGGAGGAGAGGCAGCGCCGTTTACGGGAGGGTTGCTGTTTCTACTGCGGTCAGCTGGATCACCAACTCGCTTCATGTCCGGGAAAAGATCGAGCTCACCAGTCAAAAGGAGGGCGCTGGTGAGCAAGTTTCCCACAGACTTCCCTCCTCGACCTGTTACTCAGGTAAACATTTTTATTAACAATCAGGCCATTGACCAAGGTGTGTTAATAGACTCAGGGGCTGACGAAAGCCTTATGGATTGGGGCATAGTCAAACAGCTAAAAATAAAGACTGTTCCGCTATCTCACCCTATTAACGCCAGTGCCTTAGACGGCCGTCTGTTGTTCACAGTTACACACTGCACTGAGCCTATTCAGATCACTGTGAATAAGGACCATACAGAGAGTATGCAGTTTCATATTTTTGAGTCGGCTCAGCACCCGATTATTTTGGGGTTTCCATGGCTGAAGACACACAATCCTCACATTGACTGGCGCTCAGGGAAAATTAAGGAATGGGGAGAGGATTGTATTGGCAGGTGTAAACTTTCACAACCTGTTAATGCACCAACAGACTCTAGTAGGATCATTATAGATCACCCTGACTATCCTGATCTACAGAAGGTACCTTCCTGTTACCATGATTTAAAGAAGCTTTAACAAATCCAAAGCTTGTCGCTACCTCCTCACCGAGATTTTGACTGTCCCATTGATCTCCTACCGGGAGCCCCATTCCCAAGGGGAGACTTTATTCGATTTCGAGACCTGAGAGAGCAGCAATGGACGACTACATCTCCTCTTCACTCAAGTCAGGGATTATCCGTCCTTCATCTTCTCCAGCCGGAGCGGGGTTTTTCTTTGTGGGAAAGAAAGACGGGTCTCTGAGACCTTGCATAGACTACAGTCCACTAAATGACATTACGGTGAAAAACCGCTATCCTCTGCCACTCATGTCATCTGCTTTTGAACTGCTTCAGACCCAAGATATTCACCAAGTTAGATTTAAGAAATGCATATCACTTGGTTAGAATAAGAAGGGGATGAGTGGAAGACAGGATTCAATACTCAGAGTGGTCACTATGAGTATCTAGTAATGCCTTTTGGACTATGCAATGCACCGGCTGTGTTTCAAGCTTTTGTAAATGAGGTTTGCGGGATTTTTGAATATTTCGGTATTTGTGTATCTTGATGATATTCGATTTTCTCCCCAGACGCTAAATCTCATGTTAACCATGTCCGCCAGGTTTGCAGAAACTGCTTGAGAATCAGCTATATGTCAAGGCAGAGAAATGTGAGTTTCACACAGAAGAGGTGTCTTTCTTAGGATACATAATCTCACCCAATCATATCCAGATGGATCCCGCTAAAATCAGTGCAGTTTCCCAGTGGCCCACACCAGACTCCAGGAAGAAGGTTCAGCAGTTTCTAGGGTTTGCTAACTTCTATAGAAGTTTATTAGGAATTTCAGTTCTGTTGCTGCCCCTCTGCATGTTCTGACTTCTCCTAAGGTTCCTTCAAGTGGACTCCCAGGCGGACTTCGCTTTCCACGCCTCAGGAGAGATTCACATCAGCTCCTATACTCACCATTCCAGATCCCCAGCGCCAGTTTATGGTCGAGGTTGATGCTTCCAATGAGGGAATTGGAGGAGTACTGTCTCAGCGTTCTGTAGAAGACAACAAGATGCATCCATGTGCTTACCTGTCGCGGAAGTTGACAACGGCAGAGAGGAATTACGATGTGGGAAACAAGGAACTGTTAGCCGTAAAAGCTGCCCTCGAGGAATGGAGACACTGGCTAGGGGGCAGAGCAGCCGTTTTTAGTCTGGACAGATCACAAGAATCTGGAGTATATAAGAAAGGCTAAGCGTCTCAACTCCCGTCAGGCCAGGTGGACACTATTTTTTAGTAGGTTCAACTTCACACTCTCTTTTCGTCCCGGATCCCAGAATCAAAAACCTGATGCTTTGTCTCGTCTTTACGATCCAGAACCACTTACTGCAGAGCCCAAGACCATCCTTCCACTTAACCGTGTGGTCGGAGCTTTTCCTGGCAGGTAGAGTCGGACGTAAAACAGGCGAATGTCATGAATCCAGCACCTAGCGAATGTCCAAACAATCTGCTGTTTGTTCCTGTGTCTCTCCGCTCCAGGGTCATCCACTGGGCTCACTCGTCTGTGCTTTCGTGCCATCCGGGAGTAACAAGGACAATGTTCAGATAAAACAGCGTTTCTGGTGGCCAGCCATGAGGAAGGATGTGGCGGAGTATGTAGCGGCTTGTCCGGTGTGTGCGTGTAATAAGACCTCGTCTCAGGTCAAGATGGGCTTGCTCCAGCCGCTGCCGTTCCCCAACGTCCTTGGTCACACATATCAATGGACTTCGTGACAGGACTTCCCTCATCCAGAGGCAAGACTACGGTCCTAACAGTGGTGGATCGATTCTCAAAGATGGCCCACTTCATCCCATTGACCAAGCTTCCCTCTGCCAAAGTCACCGCAGAGGTCATGATGAATCAGGTATTCAGGATCCATGGATTCCCTGATGACATTGTTTCCGACAGGGGTCCACAATTCATTTCCGTTTTCTGGAAGGAGTTTTGTCGACTCATAGGTGCCACCGTCAGCTTGTCATCAGGATATCACCCTCAGTCAAATGGACAGTCGGAGCGTCTGAACCAGGAACTGGAGACTACGCTACGTTGTCTCGTCTCCCGGAACCAGACCACCTGGAGTGACCACCTCACATGGGTCGAGTTTGCCCACAATACTCTTCCTACGGCAGCCAGGTCTCTCTCCATTCCATTGTGTCAATGGTTTCCAGCCTCCGCTTTTCCCAAACAACGAGGAAGAAGTAACGGTACCATCGGCTCATGCCATGATCAGACGTTGTCGCCGAGTTTGGGCTGGTGCTCGCCAGTCTCTTCTCCGAAGTTCAGCTCGGATGAAGGCGGTTGCAGACGTCCATCGCAGGGTCGCTCCCTCCTACAGACCAGGCCAAAAGGTTTGGCTTTCCACCAGGACTTACCACTCCATGTCGCCTCTAAAAACTGGCTCCGAGATTTGTGGGTCCTTTTCCGGTGTCCAGAGTCATCAACCCGGTGTCTGTACGCTTGCAACTCCCAGGACTATGAGAGTGCATCCGACGTTTCACGTCAGTAAGATCAAGCCAGTGTGTGAGAGCACACTTGTTCCCGCCTCCAAGCCCCCTCCACCGCCCCAGTTCTTTGGGTGGTGAGATTTACAAGGTCCGTAAGCTGCTGGAGGTCCGTAATAGGGGGAGGGGAAGCAATTCCTGGTAGACTGGAAGGGTTACGGTCCTGAGGCTAGAAGCTGGGTAGCTGCTTCATTTATTGTGACAAACTTTGATCCACGATTTTTACAATCAGCCTGGGCCATCAGGAGTCGGCCCTAGGGGGGGGGTACTGTTGTGCACCGACAGAAATGTTAAGAGAGTTTCATTTTCATGTTTTATGTTTGTTTTGTCACTCATCATTTACCTCTCATTCCAGGCTTCCTGATTATCCACCTCTTGTGTGTCTCCCTGCTCATCAGCACCAGCCCCGCCCCTGATTGTTTCCACCTGTGTCTGTTGTCGTGTGTTTAGTATCTCCTTGATACTAAGGAGATTTTGTTCCTCACTACGTGAGTGTTTTTCTTTCGTACCCTTATGTCATCTCATTTTGAGATTTGATATTGTTTGTTTTTGTTCACCTACTGAAAATAAAGTACTTTACCTCTGTCTCCTGCGTCGTTGCAATTGGGTCCTATATCCTGAGTATCTGAGTTCGTAACAGAATATTTGTTTTATATTTGTGAATATTTCTGGGTGTTGCCATCTGTACGTGGCGGCGCTGGATTCTTTACGCTACTTACGTTGCCATGGTTACGGTGGCGATGCCGGCGTGGTATTTAAAATTTTCATATTGATTTTTTTTAACTCTGGCTTTGTAATAAAAAATATGGCGAAACGAAAACAGCCAAGCCTCGCAGCTTTTGGATTCACCAGCGAAGAAGCGAAGGATTCTAAAAATGACAACGTGAACGGAACAACTTTTAGTTGGCCGGCTGTAAGCGGCGTTAGGGTCGAGTTTGACAGCTCCACACCGAGGGAGAGGCCTGCCGATGCAGAGCCTGAAGAGGCTTCAACAACGGCCACAGCCGCCGGCGCCACCTGCACTAGCGAACCTGACGATGCCCATGACCTGCCTTTCAACTGGACACAGAACAGATGGAGTGAGTGGAATGAAAGCTATCCATGGCTTTTCATAACAAATAAAACATTTGGATGTGAGATTTGCAAAGAGGCAAAAAGTATATTGATCTCCCTGCCGCT
Organism: Dissostichus mawsoni; assembly: GCA_011823955.1. Classification (NCBI taxonomy): domain Eukaryota; kingdom Metazoa; phylum Chordata; class Actinopteri; order Perciformes; family Nototheniidae; genus Dissostichus; species Dissostichus mawsoni. The sequence goes on along the minus strand of JAAKFY010000069.1, from coordinate 399,365 downwards.
CGCAGAAAATCCACCGGCGTGCACCAAAAAAAATAGGGCTCCCCCGATAGCAAATGGGTTATTCGAACACTGCTTATATGTGAACAGTAACAAAGTTCAGTCAAAACATTGACAACAAAATGGGAGAAGCCGCTTGATCATGGAGGGCGAGGGGTGGTGGTGCATATGCTGCCACCCCAGCTGGCAGCTTTGTTTCGAAAGCAAAGTTTTGGCTCATCGGACATTTATGAGAGAAAATCCCTAATGTCCGAGTGCAAGTGAATGCAGCACAAGACGCGAGCCTTGTAACCCCTCCCCCGGCCCTGGCGCGAGCATGGAAATGTGATTGTCATTTGAACGGGAAGGCTCAAAACGAGAAGCATTCGGTCTACAATGACAGAGAAGAGTTTGGCTGTACTCAGCATTGATTCAAAACGCACTAAAGCTTTGGATCTTAATACGTTTGTGAGCCATCTAGTGGCTCAGAAAAAAATTGGCCCAAGGCCAAACTTACTTGCCGACCCCTGCCTTAGATTATTATAGAAAGTGTTGCTGAATAGTTTCATGTTCACTTTCCTTAAGCAACGTAAAACGTGCAGACCGGGAGCAACAGACGTAGGTTAGCCTTATTTGGATCAGGCTGGAGTACATCGGTTGCTCCTATATTTACTTACTGTTAACTAACTAATGCTAACATAACTGTCGGCTAGAAGTACACAGCTTAATCAACCATATTTAACTGGCCATTGTCCTCTCAGCCTGAAATATCAATTACTTCAATAAATGGTAAAACAAAAAAGGAAAGGTTCTGGCTCAATTCCGGTTTAGTTAGCTTGTTAGCTTATTGCAGCTGTGCATGTTGCTAGCGGGTTGCTAGGCCACCTCACGAGCTGCGCCAGGTGATGTAAACAAGAACACCTCCATAGACCAGACCGTCTCAGTTTGTAGACTGCTCGGTCCAGGCTCCAGCCTACGGCTGCGGTGCTGTTTCTCTATGAATCCATGCTGAATTGGACCTTCTGTTTCATTCTTCTTCTCTACTTCCAAACAGAGTAGAGGAGAATTATCGCCACCTACTGTATCACTGCAGCATTGTTCTTTGTTACTTCCGTTTCATTACAATGACTTCCGTTACAGCAAGAATCCCCCTCACACACACATAGGTGAAACACATGCACATTCCCTACTGAGAACCTTTCAGTCAGATGTTTTCAGTTGCGTGTGTGAGGTTAATTTTCTGTAGTGTGTGCGCGGTGTTCAGTAGTGAATGTGAGAGGATATCAATAGTGTGTGTGAGGTTAATTTTCAGTAGTATGTGTGAGGCTTAATTTTCAGTTGCGTGTGTGTGAGGTGTTCAGTAGTGAATGTGAGAGTATTTCAATAGTGTGTGTGTGAGGTTAATTTTCAGAAGTGTGTGTGAGGTTAATTTTCAGTTCCTTGTGTGTGAGGTTAATTTTCAGTAGTGTTTGTGCGAGGTTAATTTTCAGAAGTGTGTGTGAGGTTAATTTTCAGTAGTAGCCTATGTGTGAGGTTAATTTTCAGTTGTGTGTGTGAGGTTAATTTTCAGTAGTGTGTGTGCGAGGTGTTCAGTAGTGAATGTGAGAGTATTTCAGTAGTGTGTGTGCGAGGACAGATGTTTTCAGTAGTGTGTGTGCGAGGTGTTCAGTAGTGAATGTGAGAGGATATCAATAGTGTGTGTGAGGCTTAATTTTCAGTTGCGTGTGTGTGAGGTGTTCAGTAGTGTGTGTGCGAGGTGTTCAGTAGTGTGTGTGCGAGGTGTTCAGTAGTGTGTGTGCGAGGTGTTCAGTAGTGAATGTGAGAGTATTTCAGTAGTGTGTGTGCGAGGACAGATGTTTTCAGTAGTGTGTGTGCGAGGTGTTCAGTAGTGTGTGTGCGAGGTGTTCAGTAGTGAATGTGAGAGTATTTCAGTAGTGTGTGTGCGAGGAAAGATGTTTTCAGTAGTTGGTGTGCGAGGTGTTCAGTAGTGAATGTGAGAGTATTTCAATAGTGTGTGTGTGAGGTTAATTTTCAGAATTGTGTGTGAGGTTAATTTTCAGTTGCGTGTGTGTGAGGTTAATTTTCAATAGTGTGTGTGCGAGGTTAATTTTCAGTTGTGTGTGTGTGAGGTTAATTTTCAGTAGTGTGTGTGTGAGGTTAATTTTCAGTTGTGTGTGCGAGGTTAATTTTCAGTAGTGTGTGTGCGAGGTTAATTTTCAGTAGTGTGTGTGCGAGGTTAATTTTCAGTTGTGTGTGTGTGAGGTTAATTTTCAGTAGTGTGTGTGCGAGGTTAATTTTCAGTAGTGTGTGTGTGAGGTTAATTTTCAGTAGTGTGTGTGCGAGGTTAATTTTCAGTAGTGTGTGTGCGAGGTTAATTTTCAGTAGTGTGTGTGTGAGGTTAATTTTCAGTAGTGTGTGTGTGAGGTTAATTTTCAGTTGTGTGTGTGGAGGTGTTCAGTAGTGAATGTGAGAGTATTTCAGTAGTGTGTGTGCGAGATTAGTTTGAATGTTGGCCTACACGGCCCCTCATAACATCCAAACATTCTCCTCCTCCTCCTCTTCCTCAGATGCAGTTAAAGATGTTCAGAGGGTAAGGTTTGCAGTGGAGAACCACAAAGATGAGCTGAACTCAGGTGAGTCTCACTTCACCTGAAACACCTTCAAACACACTGCTGTTACTGACACTGTGTGTGTGTGTGTGTGTGTGTGTGGTGTGTGTGTGTGTGTGTGTGTGTGTGTGTGTGTGTGTGTCTGTGTGTGTGTGTGTGTGTTCAGTGTCCGAGGCGTTGAAGCAGCTCTCCGCTCTGGACTCTCTCAGCAAGACGGTCTCCGAGCTCAAATGCTCCCTCGAACGCCTCATCCACAACAGTACAGACAGACAGACAGACAGACACACATCCTCTCGTCTGTCTGTCTCTCCCCTGTCTCTCTCTCACCTGTCTCTCTCTTCTCTCTCCTGTGTCTCTCTCTCTCCTGTCTCTCTCTCACCTGTCTCTCTCTCGCCTGTCTGTCTCTCACCTGTGTCTCTCTCTCTCTCACCTGTCTCTCTTTCACCTGTCTCTCTCACCTGTCTCTCTATCATCTGTCTCTCTCACCTGTCTCTCTCTCTCTCCTGTCGTTCTCACCTGTCTCTCTTTCACCTGTCTGTCTCTCTCTCTCTCTCACCTGTCTCTCACCTGTCTCTCTCTCTCACCTGTCTGTCTCTCTCACCTATCTCTCTCTCACCTGTCTGTCTCTCACCTGTCTGTCTCTCAACTGTCTGTCTCTCAACTGTCTGTCTCTTTCTCACCTGTCTCTCTCTCTCACCTGTCTCTCTCTCAGGCTCTTCAGTAGAGGCATGCTGTCCTCTGGACTGGACCACCTTCCAGAGCAGCTGCTACCTGTTCAGTCGGACTCTCCTGTCCTGGGACGAGGCTAAAGCCTGGTGCAACGACCACGAGTCCCACCTGGTCATCATCCTCTCCGACGAGGAGTGGGTGAGACACCTGTCTGTCAATCACAACAGTTACTATATCACTTCCTGAACGTAGTGACATCACTATGGAACACATTTTACGTGATAGGCTAAGGGGTGAGACACCTGTCTGTTAAATATATATATATATATAATCTTTAACGTATTTAATATAATGTTAGAGAGGCCTGGAACGCCTCCATTGGACTCCTTTGTTTACTTCAGGGACATAGTGACATCACTCCAACACATTGTACGTGATAGGCTAAGGGGCGGGACATCTGTAAGCACGTTGACCAATCACAACAGAGCCGGCCAGCTAACCAATCAGAGCAGACTGGGCCCTGGTTTCAGACAGAGGGTGAAAAGAGCATCATCAGGATAGGGCCTCTTCACATGTATAGAGTAAACAGCAGGGGCCCCAGGTCTGATCCCTGTGGGACGCCTTTATTTTGAGAGAGTTCCTCCCCAAGCCCCCAGGAAGTGCTCCGGACTCTGAGGAACATATTCCTAGTGGCCAAATGGCGGTACTACAACGTCCGTATCAGTCCGTGACGTCACTGGGCCAGAAAGACTTTCTCCCATTGGCTGACATGGGGAAGAGACGTCTGTCAATCAGAGGATCGTTTAAACTGAATGAGCTACCCATGAACTCTCTTATAGCTCTTATTAGAATCATTAGGTCCTTAGAGTGGTAAAATGCACTAAAAGCCGAATCCAGATTTATTTTCTCTCTCCATTCATTCTGCTGAGCCGAGAGCAGGAGGGGCGGGGCTTAATGACAGGAGGCGGGGCTTAAGGGGAAACTCAACTGCGCTCTATGAGCTACATATGGTTACTTCTGCTCTGACAGCAAGGCATGATGGGTAATTTTTGACGTTTTGCTCTCGAGAATGTCAGGCCATTTTGTCTTCATGAGCCAATGAGCAGCTCTCATAGGAATGAACAAGCCCCGCCTCCAACGCTGGATCCAGTTCTTATTAAACATCCACGGTTCAGAATCAGAATACCTTATTAGTCCCACACAGCAGCGGCGCCAGAGAATTGGGATTGGGGGAGCTACGGGGGGGCTGGATTTTTATAGCAGGTGCTAATGAATTTTAATGCAACAAACAATAACAAACAAATAACGGCATTCAATCATTCCGGGCTAATATAGGCTACATAATTGAAAATGCACGTTACTAAATGTTTAGCGTTATACACCAATGCAAGCACAAACCCAATAAAGCTTGACATTATATCGGGAGTCCGGGGTGGTAATCTGACGCTCGTGCGTAAAAAGTCGCTCAGTCAGTAAGATTACAATTTAAAACAACGTTTGAAAGAAAAGTAACCAAAGAAAAGGTGTCATATTTAAGATTTCGTTTCTACAAAGGGTATAGAAACGAAATATATATATATCAGATAATGATATAACATGACAAAGTCCAACAAACCACAAGGACAACGAAAACATAACCTAATAATATGACTACATTTCTGACACACCATTCACCATGGATAGCCACCACCAGCCACCATGAGAGCACAGAGCAGTGTATAGTCAAATCGGCACGGCCCATACATTAAAATTGGCACGGCGGCCCATACATTCCCGTGTGTGTGTGTGTGTGTGTGTGTGTGTGTGTGTGTGTGTGTGTGTGTGTGTGTGTGTGTGTGTGTGTGTGTGTGTGTGTGTGACTCTCCCTCGCTTTTTTCCGATAACAAACGTAAAGCGGTCCATAATTTGCTTTAAAAACAATATAATGCACAATTCCAAACGTATTGTATTTCACCTAAATGTCACCTAACTTAATCGATGCTTGTAAGTTGTAATAACTGCTGCTACTAACTACTAAGTAGAGTGCTAGACTAGAAACTGCTCGCGCTAGCTAGACGTTAACGTTAAAGTGTGATGCATCATCATCACACTTACGATATTACGAACCAACCAATCAAATCACACAACAAGTGCGGCAAAGGTCAACGAACGGTCATCATCACTTGTGTAAATAAAAAATATGATTTAATAATTTAGTTTAGTTACATCAGTCAGTCCGATGTCTTCATATATTATATTTTTTATTCCATAAATATTTTTCAGCAAAACATTACTGGGGGGGAGGGGGGGCTTAGAGGGGGCTGAGCCTTTTTCAGAGGGAGCTTAAGCCCCTGCTAGCCCCTCCCCCCCGCCGCCGCTGGTCCCACAGACGGGAAATGTACGTAGTTACAGCAGAAAAGAGCCACAGACAGCTTAATGTTAAATATGTTACATGCATTAAAAAGTACTAATTTATGATGTAATAAAAAATATAATAAAAAATAAAAAGTTACATAATTTTCAAATACACATCCTGTAACAGTTCTGAGGATTTAGCAGCCAGGTGTATGTTACACAGTTATTAATGGCATATATATATATTGCACATATAGCACATATTGGTATTTAACAGCAAGGGGTGTTGTAGTCTGTGTGTGTGTGTGTGGGGGGGGGGGGTCTACTAGGGGCTGTGCTGGTTGTATAGTCTGAACGCTGCAGGAAGGAAGGACCTGCGGTATCTCTCCGTGAGACAGCGGGAGTGCAGCAGCTGGATGGTGTTGAAGGCACTGGAGAAATCAAAGAACATGATCCTCACAGTGCCCCCCCCCCCAGGCTTCTCCAGGTGGGAGAGGGACCTCTGCAGCAGGTAGATGACGGCGTCATCCACCCCGATGGCAGGCTGGTAGGCGAACTGCAGCGGGTCCATTGATGGTCCCACAAGGGGCCGGAGGTGTCCAAGGACCAGCCTCTCCAGGGCTGTCAGCGCCACCGGCCGGTAGCTGTTGAATTCCTTGGGGTGAGGGGTCTTTGGCACAGGTACCACACAGGACGTCTTCCACAGTTGTGGTACCCTCCCTTGCTTCAGGCTCAGGTTGAATAGAAGCTCCACAATCCCACACAGCTGATCCGCACAGGATTTGAGGAGCCTCGAGCTGATGCCATCTGGACCCGCCGCTTTCCTCGCCTTACACTTCTGCAGCTCCCTCCTCACCTGGTTGGTTGTGAAGGACAAGGTGTCGTCAGCGGGTGGGGAGAAGAACCAGGGGCTGATGTGAGAGGTGTCTGTGAGCTGATGGCCGGGGGCTGAGTAGAGGTGGGAGAGGTGACAGGGCCATTTCCAGGCAGTGGAGACAATGGGGGGTGCAGCAGGGGGAATGGGTCGGGGGGGGGAGGCGCATGACTGATCAAATCTGTTGAAGAAGTTATTCAAGTCGTTTGCCCACTGGCGGTCCCCCCGGACCTGGGAGTCTGGCTCTTTGTAGCCAGAGATGGTTTTCAGGCCTCTCCAGACTCCGCTGACGTTCCTCTGCAGCAGCTGTTCCTCCATCCTCTTCCTGTAGCTGTTTTTCCCCTCTCTGATTTTCCACCTCAGCTCCCTCTGTACAGTCTTCAGCTCCTCTCTGTTGCCAGATCTGAAGGCCCTCTTTTTGTCCTTCAGGAGAGCCTTTATTCCAGGGGTAATCCAGGGTTTGTTGTTGGGAAAACACCGTACAGTCCTGGTGGGTACGACGTTTTCCTCACAGAAGTTCATATAATCTGTAATGCAGTCTGTAAGGCCGTTGATGTCCTCCCCGTGAGAGTCAGTGAACACATCCCACGCAGTAGTGTCGAAACAGTCTTTCAGGGCCTCCTCAGACTCCTCAGACCACTTCTTCACGGTGCGTGTGGGCACCGGCTGTCTGTGGACCAGAGGTTGGTACACAGGCTGGAGGTGAACCAGGTTGTGATCAGAATTGCCCAGGGGAGGAAGGGGGGATGAGCTGTATGCATCCTTGGTGTTGGCATACAGTAAGTCCAGTGTTTTATTGCCTCTGGTGGTGCAGGTAACATATTGTTTGAAAGTGGGCAGAGTTTTTGAGAGAGAGGCATGATTGAAGTCTCCAGAGATCAGGAGAAGAGCATTTGGGTGCTGTGTTTGCAGTCTGCTTACAGTAGAGCTGATGACGTCACATGCCTCTTCAGCGTTTGCAGAGGGGGGAATATATGCAGCTATAACATGCGTGAATTCCCGAGGTAAATAGTGGGGCCTCATGCTAACGGCTAACAGCTCTATGTCCCTGTTGCAGATTCGTTCTTTAATAGTGGTGTGCCCTGGATTACACCATCTATCGTTCACAAACACAGCCAGCCCTCCTCCTTTCCTCTTACCGCTCTCTCTCGTCCTGTCCGCCCTCAGCAGATGAAAACCATCCAGTGTAGCGTTAGTGTCCGGGGTTAGCTCCGTTAGCCACGTCTCAGTAAACACAAGGATACTGCTCTCCCGATACTGCCTCTCATGCCGGGTCAGCGCCGCGATCTCGTCCATCTTGTTCGGGAGAGATCTAACATTCCCCATGGTGATAGATGGAAGGACAGGTCTGTATCGTCTCCTCCTGGCTCGCAGCTTTGCCCCGGCACGGCGTCCCCGTCTCTTTCTCCTCAGCTCGCGGGGAACAGCGGGTCTATCGCCGGTTAGCATTGCCATGCTACGGAAGGCTAACAGCTGGTCGCGAGTGTAAACAATGGGACGTTCACTGGCCGGGGAAACCCCGGACACGGTAGTGAACAAAACAATACTAAAAAGAGTGCAAAAAGTACGGCTGACGTCCATAGTGCAAGAGTATATAAACAATAAAAAGATAAGATAAGTTAAATAAGTAAATATAAGGAAAACTACTCAGTGTGAGGAAGTTAAACCAGCTTCCTGTCTCTGGTTCAGGTCTTTGTTAAATCTCACTCCACTGGAACCTACTACTGGGGGGTCTGACGGACGGGAGGACCGGCGAATGGGAGTGGGTCAACCACACGCCCTACGTCATGAGCCGCAGGTGAGCCCCGCCCTCTGTCTCTGTGGGAAACTGCCTCGATCTGTTTCTGCTTCTAACGACTCCCCCTCCGTCTTTCTGTTTCTCACGACCCCCTCCGTCTTTCTGTTTCTAACGACTCCCCCTCCGTCTTTCTGTTTCTCACGACTCCCCCTCCATCTTTCTGCTTCTAACGACTCCCCCTCCGTCTTTCTGTTTCTCACGACTCCCCCTCCGTCTTTGTGTTTCTAACGACTCCCCCTCCGTCTTTCTGTTTCTCACGATGTGTTCCTCCGTCTTTCTGTTTCTAACGACTCGCCCTCCGTCTTTCTGTTTCTCACGATGTGTTCCTCCGTCTTTCTGTTTCTAACGACTCCCCCTCCGTCTTTCTGTTTCTCACGATGTGTTCCTCCGTCTTTCTGTTTCTAACGACTCCCCCTCCGTCTTTCTGTTTCTCACGATGTGTTCCTCCGTCTTTCTTTTTCTAACGACCCCCTCCGTCTTTCTGTTTCTCACGATGTGTTCCTCCGTCTTTCTGTTTCTCACGATGTGTTCCTCCGTCTTTCTGTTTCTCAAGATGTGTTCCTCCGTCTCTCTGTTTCTCACGATGTGTTCCTCCGTCTTTCTGTTTCTCACGATGTGTTCCTCCGTCTTTGTGTCTCTCACGATGTGTTCCTCCGTCTTTGTGTCTCTCACGATGTGTTCCTCCGTCTTTCTGTTTCTCACGATGTGTTCCTCCGTCTTTCTGTTTCTAACGACTCCCCCTCTGTCTTTCTGTTTCTAACGACTCCCCCTCCGTCTTTCTGTTTCTAACGACTCCCCCTCTGTCTTTCTGTTTCTAACGAATCCCCCTCCGTCTTTCTGTTTCTAACGAATCCCCCTCCGTCTTTCTGTTTCTCACGATGTGTTCCTCTGTCTTTCTGTTTCTAACGACTCCCCCTCCGTCTTTCTGTTTCTAACGACTCCCCCTCTGTCTTTCTGTCTATCATGATGTGTTCCTCTGTCTTTCTGTTTCTCACGATGTTTTCCTCCGTCTTTCTGTTTCTCACGATGTTTTCCTCGGTCTTTCTGTTTCTAACGACTCCCCCTCCGTCTTTCTGTTTCTATCGACTCCCCCTCCGTCTTTCTGTTTCTCACGATGTGTTCCTCTGTCTTTCTGTTTCTAACGACTCCCCCTCCGTCTTTCTGTTTCTAACGACTCCCCCTCTGTCTTTCTGTCTCTCACGATGTGTTCCTCTGTCTTTCTGTTTCTCACGATGTTTTCCTCCGTCTTTGTGTTTCTCACGATGTGTTCCTCCGTCTTTCTGTCTCTCACGATGTGTTCCTCCGTCTTTCTGTTTCTCACGATGTGTTCCTCCGTCTTTCTGTCTCTCACGACTCGCCCTCCGTCTTTGTGTTTCTCACGATGTGTTCCTCCGTCTTTCTGTTTCTCACGATGTGTTCCTCCGTCTTTCTGTCTCTCACGACTCGCCCTCCGTCTTTGTGTCTCTCACGATGTTTTCCTCGGTCTCTGTGTCTCTCACGATGTTTTCCTCCAGACGCTGGATGCCGGGCAGCCGGACGCTTTTACTCTTCACGGACGCGGAGCCGGAGATGAAGATTGCGCTCATCTTCATGACGACGGACGCCTCAATGACCTGCACTGCTCCATCAGGTTGAAATACGTCTGCCAGAGACACAAGGGAGGCTAACAGCCCCGAAACTCACTGAATACCAGGAAAACACCATGAAAATACCAATAAATGATCTCATGCCAACAGGCTGGCTCAGGTTATTGATCAGCTGTTTTATGATCGTTTAGTCCAACAGGAGACTTTAAAAACACACCTGTTATAAAACATGATAACATCAGTATAAATAACCTCAGAGTACACGATTAACTGGAATAGATTCTGGATTCAATCTAAAAATAAAGTGCTAAGATTTTAAGAACATGATTCTGGATAAAACAGATTTATTTTCCCAAGAAATAAAATGTTTTTCCAGAATTTTTCGAACATAAAATAACTTCCATAAATAAAATAAACAGTTAGTGGTTCAGGCGAAACGCGCGGCTCAGGACCAGCTCTGTTGAGGCTCCGCCCAGATGACACGCCTCCAGGACGCACATCAGCCTCTGATTGGTCAGCTGGCCATGTCGATGAGGTCACCTGGGGGGGAGAGAGGGAGAAACACCCCGTCCGACAGAGCTGCAGGAAACACAAACCAAAAGAACTACAAATCCCAGCTTCATAATAATAATAAATGTTATTTATAAAGCGCTTACATGTTAAACTTTATGTTTAATGAGGAGGGTTTTATCTCCTGCAAGACAACAATAAGCAATACATGTTCATTATATTACTGAAGGAACATTTTAATCACTAGATCGATTGAAAATTCGAAATAAATAAAATATAAAAAAACAAAACGTGTGCATTCGAGGAGTTTCAGTTCAGAGCGGGTGACAAAAAAATAAATCTGTGATTGTAGTTTTTAAATACAGAGATGAAGCACCTCTGAGTCTGAGGGTGTAGTAGTCGTTGGGGGCGGATTCAAAGTCCTCGGAGGCCACGCCCCCCATCCCCACGGCGGCCGCCTGTTCCTCCCACCGGGCGTGGTCGTAGCGCATCGACAGCGTCTCCACGGCAACCGGTGACACCTCAGGAAGAAGGGGGGGGGCGAGGAAGGAAGAAGCGTCTTCATCTTCATCATCAGATTCACCCGCTGCGAACAGAACCAGTGCAGGCAGAAGATAAATTATGAAATATATTATTATTATTATTTATGATTATTATAATTGTATAAATTATTCTAATTATTATATTAAATATTATATTATTATTAATTTTTATTTGATAACATCTTGAATAAACTTCGCACACATACTTGTTTTGGTCACTTAAAGGGGACCACACTATTTTTCCTGTCATTTGTGAGGACCACGTTTTTCTTTTGTTACGACTGTGTATTATTGATATTGTAGGTAAATAAATACCTTTTAAACCCCGGGGGGGAGGTTATATTCAGAGGAAGGTCAGAGTGGTTTCTCTGCACGATAAAACACTTCTGAGATTTTAAAGGAAACCCTTGGAAACTGTTTTGTTTTGTTGTTGTTTTGTTGTTATTGTTACCCGTCTTGTTGTTGTGTTCTGGCTGTAAGGTGACCCACGGGGTCCTGAGAAGTATTCACACACTGCAGTAACAGTACACTGAGAAAATACTCTTAAGGATGCTTAGTTTGAGTACTAGTAGTAGAAGTGCTTTGTTTACTTTGTGTACTTTGTGTACTCTGTGTTCTCTGTGTTCTCTGTGTACTCTGTGTTCTCTGTGTACTCTGTGTTCTCTGTGTACTCTGTGTACTCTGTGTTCTCTGTGTTCTCTGTGTACTCTGTGTTCTCTGTGTACTCTGTGTACTCTGTGTTCTCTGTGATCTCTGTGATCTCTGTGTTCTCTGTGTACTCTGTGTACTCTGGGTACTCTGTGTTCTCTGTGTACTCTGTGTTCTCTGTGTTCTCTGTGTACTCTGGGTTCTCTGTGTACTCTGTGTACTCTGTGTTCTCTGGGTACTCTGGGTACTCTGTGTACTCTGTGTACTCTGTGTACTCTGTGTTCTCTGGGTACGATGTGTACTCTGTGTTCTCTGTGTTCTGTGTTCTCTGTGTTCTCTGGGTATACTCTGTGTTCTGTCTCTGGCTACTCTGTTTCTCTGGGTACTCTGTGTTCTTGTGTACTCTGTGTACTCTGTGTTCTCTGGTACTCTGTGTACTCTGTGTTCTCTGGTTCTGTGTACTCTGTGTTCTCTGGGTACTCTGTGTTCTCTGTGTGTTCTCTGGTACTCTGTGTTCTCTGTGTTCTCTGTGTACTCTGTGTTCTCTGTGTACTCTGTGTTCTCTGTGTACTCTGTGTTCTCTGTGTACTCTGGGTACTCTGTGTTCTCTGGGTACTCTGTGTTCTCTGTGTACTCTGTGTTCTCTTTGTACTCTGTGTTCTCTGTGTACTCTGTGTTCTCTGTGTACTCTGTGTACTCTGGGTTTTCTGTGTACTCTGTGTTCTCTGTGTACTCTGTGTTCTCTGTGTACTCTGTGTTCTCTGTGTACTCTGTGTTCTCTGTGTACTCTGGGTACTCTGTGTACTCTGTGTTCTCTGTGTTTTCTGTTGACTCTGTGTTCTCTGTGTACTCTGGGTACTCTGTGTACTCTGTGTACTTGTACCTCTTGTTTGGAGTGTCACTCCTCTACACGACGTCCTGCAGAAACACATAATAACCAGAATAATAAATAATAATAATGAAGTCTCACGCCGGTCTGCGGGGCGACGGCTGAAGACTGAGACGTGGGAGGAAAAGAGAGACACACACACCACACACACACACACACACACACACACACACACACACACACACACACACACACACACACACACACACACACACACACACACACACACACACACACACACACACACACACACACACACAGGTGGTAAACAGTAAATATAAAATGTATAATTTTATATTTATGACTAGAAATACCAGTGTGTGTGTGTCTTTGTGTGTGTGTCTCTGTGTGTGTGTGTGTGTGTGTGTGTGTGTGTGTGTGTGTGTGTGTGTGTGTGTGTGTGTGTGGTGTGTGTGTGTGTGTGTGTGTGTGTGTGTGTGTGTGTGTGTGTGTGTGTGTGTGTGTTTGTGTACTGACCTTGTAAGGGCACTCACAGGTTTCCCATCATACATCAGGTGTGACTTCTTCTGAATGCGTACGATCAGCTGTCGCTGCATGCAATAATAATTAGCAACGCTCCGGCCAATCAGGAAGCTCAGAGACGGAGACAGAGGGACGCTGAGGACACATTCATAATATTTAGAAATAATATTTAGAAATAATATCTTTATTGATTTAAACACAAAATAATCTCAAATGCATTTTTTTAAATTTAAATACAATTATTACATTTCAATTTGATCAGATGTTTGATCGGATGTTTGATCGGATGTTGGATCGGATGTTGGATCGGATGTTGGATCGGATGTTGGATGGATGTTTGATCGGATGTTGGATGGGATGTTTGATCGGATGTTGGATCGGATGTTGGATCGGAGGTTGGATCGGAGGTTGGATCGGATGTTGGATCGGATGTTGGATCGGATGTTTGATCGGATGTTGGATCGGATGTTTGATCGGATGTTGGATCGGATGTTTGATCGGATGTTTGATCAGATGTTTGATCAGAGGTTGGATCAGATGTTGGATCAGATGTTGGATCAGATGTTGGATCAGAGGTTGGATCAGATGTTGGATCAGATGTTAGATCAGAGGTTGGATCAGATGTTGGATCAGAGGTTGGATCAGAGGTTGGATCAGATGTTGGATCAGAGGTTGGATCAGATGTTGGATCAGAGTTGGATCAGAGGTTGGATCGGATGTTGGATCGGATGTTGGATCGGATGTTGGATCGGATGTTGGATGGGATGTTTGATCGGATGTTGGATGGGATGTTTGATCGGATGTTGGATCGGATGTTGGATCGGAGGTTGGATCGGAGGTTGGATCGGATGTTGGATCGGATGTTGGATCGGATGTTTGATCGGATGTTGGATCGGATGTTTGATCGGATGTTGGATCGGATGTTTGATCGGATGTTTGATCAGATGTTTGATCAGAGGTTGGATCAGATGTTGGATCAGATGTTGGATCAGATGTTGGATCAGAGGTTGGATCAGATGTTGGATCAGATGTTGGATCAGATGTTAGATCAGAGGTTGGATCAGATGTTGGATCAGAGGTTGGATCAGAGGTTGGATCAGATGTTGGATCAGAGGTTGGATCAGATGTTGGATCAGAGGTTGGATCAGAGGTTGGATCAGATGTTGGATCAGAGGTTGGATCAGATGTTGGATCAGATGTTGGATCAGAGGTTGGATCAGAGGTTGGATCAGAGGTTGGATCAGATGTTGGATCAGAGGTTGGATCAGAGGTTGGATCAGATGTTGGATCAGATGTTGGATCAGATGTTTGATCAGAGGTTGGATCAGAGGTTGGATCAGATGTTGGATCAGATGTTGGATCAGATGTTGGATCAGATGTTGGATCAGAGGTTGGATCAAATGTTGGATCAGATGTTGGATCAGATGTTGGATCAGATGTTGGATCAGAGGTTGGATCAGAGGTTGGATCAGTGGTTGGATCAGAGGTTGGATCAAATGTTGGATCAGATGTTGGATCAGATGTTGGATCAGAGGTTGGATCAAATGTTGGATCAGATGTTGGATCAGATGTTGGATCAGATGTTGGATCAGAGGTTGGATCAGAGGTTGGATCAGTGGTTGGATCAGAGGTTGGATCAAATGTTGGATCAGTGGTTGGATCAGAGGTTGGATCAAATGTTGGATCAGAGGTTGGATCAAATGTTGGATCAGAGGTTGGATCAGAGGTTGGATCAGTGGTTGGATCAGTGGTTGGATCAGAGGTTGGATCAGAGGTTGGATCAGAGGTTGGATCAGATGTTGGATCAGAGGTTGGATCAGAGGTTGGATCAGTGGTTGGATCAGAGGTTGGATCAGAGGTTGGATCAGAGGTTGGATCAGAGGTTGGATCAGATGTTGGATCAGAGGTTGGATCAGAGGTTGGATCAGATGTTGGATCAGAGGTTGGATCAGAGGTTGGATCAGAGGTTGGATCAGATGTTGGATCAGAGGTTGGATCAGTGTTGGATCAGATGTTGGATCAGAGGTTGGATCAGAGGTTGGATCAGAGGTTGGATCAGATGTTTGATCAGAGGTTGGATCAGAGGTTGGATCAGAGGTTGGATCAGATGTTGGATCAGAGGTTGGATCAGAGGTTGGATCAGAGGTTGGATCAGATGTTGGATCAGAGGTTGGATCAGAGGTTGGATCAGAGGTTGGATCAGAGGTTGGATCAGAGGTTGGATCAGATGTTGGATCAGAGGTTGGATCAGATGTTGGATCAGAGGTTGGATCAGAGGTTGGATCAGATGTTGGATCAGATGTTGGATCAGAGGTTGGATCAGATGTTGGATCAGATGTTGGATCAGAGGTTGGATCAGATGTTGGATCAGAGGTTGGATCAGAGGTTGGATCAGAGGTTGGATCAGAGGTTGGATCAGAGGTTGGATCAGATGTTGGATCAGAGGTTGGATCAGATGTTGGATCAGAGGTTGGATCAGAGGTTGGATCAGAGGTTGGATCAGATGTTGGATCAGAGGTTGGATCAGAGGTTGGATCAGAGGTTGGATCAGAGGTTGGATCAGAGGTTGGATCAGATGTTGGATCAGAGGTTGGATCAGATGTTGGATCAGATGTTGGATCAGATGTTTTTGCCACATTTTAGTTCAGTCATTTATTTTCTTATTTTCACAAACATTTAAATGATTACTTTTTTACAAAGATGTATTTATTAAATTATTCTACCTTCCTCTGGGGGCGGGGCTTCCGGGGGAAAGCCCCCCCCCCCCCACTGTAGTCCACGTTGTTCCACAGTTGCAGGAAGATGCTCCTATTGGCTCCCAGAGGAAGAGCAACCCCTGATCGACCAATCAGAAGCAGCCTCACATCTGAGTGTATTAAATGATATTTGTTGTGAAAATCCTGAATGTCCTCCTCCAGTATCAGAGTACACCTGATAACAAAGGTACATGACAGGATGTCTGATTCCCTAGAAGAGCATCAGGACTGTTTGAGGCATATGATAGCTATGTGATGAACATGATGATTCAGCCTCTATGGAGAGAGACATGTGACAAGCATGATCATTTCTGACGTGGAGCTAATCTGAAGTAACCATTGAATACTGCTTTCTATTCCTCCATCTTGTGACTGTGCAACTCTCATATTATATTATATATTATATTATATATTATATTATATTAAATTAAAGTCCCTCTCACCAGGTGAACTGAACCAGGGCAGTGATTGGGCGTTGGGCCCCGGGCCTCCGTCCAATCAGAGAGCTCAAAACTCACCAGCCTCAAGCTGCAGGAAGCACAAAGGTAACAGAGAGAGAGGTGCATCATGGGAGATGTAGTCTTCAATAAGGGAACGGAAAGACCAAAAATAATATTAAAATGAATAAAGAAAAGATAATATATAGAAATGTGAATGTTCTTAAAAAATATTAAGAAATAAAATATGTATTTAATGAAGAGACGCAGTACGTCCAAGTGATGGCTCACCTGTGTGTGTGTGTGTGCGTCCGCCCCGCTGCATGCTGGGAGTTGTAGTCTGAAGGCAGCGTCGCTCCGACCTGCAGAGCCCCTCTGTCCACGAGCCGGTTCAATGCCGGGTCCAAAGAGACGTTCAGCCGGCAGTCCAGATCAGAGAGGACCAGGTCAACAGGTCTGAGCCTGAAATACACACATACTGAAGTACTACTGTGTACTAATACACACTCAGAGAGGACCAGGTCAACAGGTCTGAGCCTGAAATACACACATACTGAAGTACTACTGTGTACTAATACACACTCAGAGAGGACCAGGTCATACAGGTCTGAGCCTGAAATACACACATACTGAAGTACTACTGTGTACTAATACACACTCAGAGAGGACCAGGTCATACAGGTCTGAGCCTGAAATACACACATACTGAAGTACTACTGTGTACTAATACACACTCAGAGAGGACCAGGTCAACAGGTCTGAGCCTGAAATACACACAACTGAAGTACTACTGTGTACTAATACACACTCAGAGAGGACCAGGTCATACAGGTCTGAGCCTGAAATACACACATACTGAAGTACTACTGTGTACTAATACACACTCAGAGAGGACCAGGTCATACAGGTCTGAGCCTGAAATACACACATACTGAAGTACTACTGTGTACTAATACACACTCAGAGAGGACCAGGTCATACAGGTCTGAGCCTGAAATACACACATACTGAAGTACTACTGTGTACTAATACACACTCAGAGAGGACCAGGTCAACAGGTCTGAGCCTGAAATACACACATACTGAAGTACTACTGTGTACTAATACACACTCAGAGAGGACCAGGTCATACAGGTCTGAGCCTGAAATACACACATACTGAAGTACTACTGTGTACTAATACACACTCAGAGAGGACCAGGTCAACAGGTCTGAGCCTGAAATACACACTACTGAAGTACTACTGTGTACTAATACACACTCAGAGAGGACCAGGTCATACAGGTCTGAGCCTGAAATACACACATACTGAAGTACTGCTGTGTACTAATACACACTCAGAGAGGACCAGGTCATACAGGTCTGAGCCTGAAATACACACATACTGAAGTACTACTGTGTACTAATACACACTCAGAGAGGACCAGGTCATACAGGTCTGAGCCTGAAATACACACATACTGAAGTACTACTGTGTACTAATACACACTCAGAGAGGACCAGGTCATACAGGTACATGCTCCTTGTACCCAGCCGCTGCATGCATCCTGTTTTTGTTTCTTCTTTTCAACAGGGCAACATCATACTCTAATCAGAAGACGTGGAGTCACAGAGTTCAGAGTGTGTAGTCCTGCAGGAAACAGCTCCAGGCAAAGACGTTGAACAGTCAAGAATGAAATCAAAATGTCAGATTCATATCGGTAAGCACATTCATTATCCACAGACTGGGTTGCACAATTGATGGAAAATAAATGTACTCTTTTCCTAAATTCAGTTATATCAAAAACTGCACTAACGGACAGCAGATTGTGTAACAGTGCAAACAGAGGAGACTGAACAAACAAGTAGAACACTGACTGAGAACAAAGAAAGTGTGATACTTGAAAAGATTTGAAAAAACTGATGTGTGAACAGAACGGGTGATCGCTGAAGATTCCACATCCTGGACGGGCCGCTCCCTGTTTGCTTCGTAAAGACGGGACGAGATGGAGGACAGGGACGTCGCCACCATTGACAAGATAGTACTGACCTCTCCGCCTTGGTCAACATGTCAGGCAGCATTGTGTTCAAAGTGACAGGGGGATGGAGAGGTCAAATAGGTCCTGCTGTCTTTTGTCTTTGAGTCACTTAGTTGGGGCCATGGCAGCAAAAGAACAACTTACAGTAATGTGGTATTCTTCAATGACTATCCTTCAGCTTTTTAAATCTACCTTACTGCATGCTCTCCACCCAGGAGTGACAGCTGACCTAATTATTCTGTAATGTAAATCAACTCTTTGTTAGGAATTGTCTTAGCTACTAACCTAACAGCCACCAAACAACAAATGCTCGCAGATGTTAATGAACTATAAATATGAATAATTGTTTAGGTTTTACCTGAAGCTCCTGTTCTGTGTCGACACAGCACTGTCTGTGTCGACACGTGTCAGACACAGACTGTGCTGTGTCGACACAGAACAGTCTGTGTCTGACACGTGTCAGACACAGACTGTTCTGTGTCGACACAGCACTGTCTGTTGACTGCTGACATTGTTATACATCATTTGTGATTATTTGTATTGTTTCATAATATGTGTGTGCCATGTATGACACAGTGTAGAGATCTACCAGACAGTCTCTAAGGACATGTGTTATACCTGAAGCTCCAGCTGTGGTAGATGCGCCTGGCCCGGGATCGGCTAACGGTGTCCGCTGCCTGACACTGAACATCTTCATCTTGTTGGACACGGAAGAGAACGGTTTGCTTTGGCGTCCAGGTGATGAAGGCTGCAGAGGTTGTTTTGCACACAAACATCTGCAGCCGCACCTGAAAAAAGAAAAGTACAGCATAGACTCCAACTAACAAAAGACGGATAATAAAACTCCTTATGAGTTATTTATCGTATTAGCTGTGGTTGGTCCTCTGGGACAACAAAGTGTCCAGATGTCCTCTCTTGTCTGCTGGCCAGTGATCAGCTGACAGCTCACTATTCCACTT
>JAAKFY010000069.1:370277-375277 GCA_011823955.1 Dissostichus mawsoni | reverse complement strand
CTGACTTGATCTTGGGGTTCCCCCCTGTGGTACTGACTTGATCTTGGGGTTCCCCCCTGTGGTACTGACTTGATCTTGGGGTTCCCCTGTGGTACTGACTTGATCTTGGGGTTCCCCCCTGTGTTATTGATCTTGGGGTTCCCCTGTGGTACTGCCTTGATCTTAAGGTTCCCCCCCTGTGGAACTGACTTGATCTTGGGGTTCCCCTGTGGTACTGATTTGATCTTGGGGTTCCCCTGTGGTACTGACTTGATCTTGGGGTTCCCCCCCTGTGGTACTGACTTGATCTTGGGGTTCCCCTGTGGTACTGATTTGATCTTGGGGTTCCCCTGTGGTACTGACTTGATCTTGGGGTTCCCCCCTGTGGTACTGACTTGATCTTGGGGTTCCCCCCCTGTGGTACTGACTTGATCTTGGGGTTCCCCTGTGGTACTGACTTGATCTTGGGGTTCCCCCCTGTGTTATTGATCTTGGGGTTCCCCTGTGGTACTGCCTTGATCTTAGGGTTCCCCCCCTGTGGAACTGACTTGATCTTGGGGTTCCCCTGTGGTACTGACTTGATCTTGGGGTTCCCCTGTGGTACTGACTTGATCTTGGGGTTCCCCTGTGGTACTGACTTGATCTTGGGGTTCCCCCCCTGTGGTACTGACTTGATCTTGGGGTTCCCCTGTGGTACTGACTTGATCTTGGGGTTCCCCTGTGGTACTCACTTGATCTTGGGGTTCCCTCCTGTGTTGTTGATCTTGGGGTTCCCCTGTGGTACTCACTTGATCTTGGGGTTCCCCCCTGTGTTATTGATCTTGGAGTTCCCCTGTGGTACTCACTCGATCTTGGGGTTCCCCCTGTGTTATTGATATTGGGGCTCCCCTGTGGTACTCACTTGATCTTGGGGTTCCCTCCTGTGTTATTGATCTTGGGGTTCCCCTGTGGTACTCACTTGATCTTGGGGTTTCCCCCTGTGTTATTGATATTGGGGCTCCCCTGTGGTACTCACTTGATCTTGGGGTTCCCTCCTGTGTTATTGATCTTGGGGTTCCCCTGTGGTACTCACTTGATCTTGGGGTTCCCCCCTGTGTTATTGATCTTGGGGTTCCCCTGTGGTACTCACTTGATCTTGGGGTTCCCCCCTGTTATTGATATTGGGGCTCCCCTGTGGTACTGACTTGATCTTGGGGTTCCCCCCTGTGTTATTGATCTTGGGGTTCCCCTGTGGTACTCACTTGATCTTGGGGTTCCCCCCTGTGTTATTGATATTGGGGCTCCCCTGTGGTACTGACTTGATCTTGGGGTTCCCCCCTGTGTTATTGATCTTGGAGTTCCCCTGTGGTACTGACTTGATCTTGGGTTCCCCCCTGTGTTATTGATCTTGGGGTTCCCCTGTCGTACTGACTTGATCTTGGGGTTCCCCCCTGTGTTATTGATCTTGGGGTTCCCCTGTGGTACTCACTTGATCTTGGGGTTCCCTCCCTGCTTCAGCCTCTCGTACTCCTTGTAGCTGCGGTAGTATTGCTGGATCAGGACGGCGGCCCGGCGGCTCTGCTGGAAACGCTTCTGCTCGTAATAAGAGCGGAACTTGGACTGGATCAAGATGGCCGCCTGCGTCATCTTCTTATAGAGAGCGTACTGAGGGGGGAGAGAGAGACCGTCACACAAAAACATCTTTGAAAATATCTGAAAATATACCAAAAATAATGTGCGAACATTAAGTGAAACATTTATAAAAAATGCTGATTTTTTTTTAATAAAATGTAAGAAAAACAGTCAAAGATGACTGTGGGTGTGTGGGTAAAATAGGTGGAGTTGGGGGGAAATGGATGAAAAACGTCCTGATTCCTGGACACCAGCCATCCCCTCACTCAGGTGAAGTCAGAGACAACAGGGATACAGCACTGGGTTTACCTCATTCACTTATTAATAGTCAATAACTCTTAACTAATTAATAACTTAACAGCCGTCTCCATTATAACATTGAACACACACGTCACTATGTCTACACACACACACACACACACACACACACACACATTACCTTCAGAGCTATCCATGTTAGCTAGCCAGAGAGAGAGAGAGAGAGAGGAGAGAGACAGGTGAAGAGGCAGGTTAGTGTGTACACACACACACACACACACACACACACACACACACACACACACACACACACACACACACACACACACACACACACACACACACACACACACACACACACACACACCACACCACACACACACACACACTTACCTGTTTGTACTTCCTGTAACACCTCTGAATGACGGCTGCAGCCATGTCCTGCTGCTCCTTTAACCTGCGACCCTACACACACACACACACACACACACACACACACACACACACACACACACACACACACACACACACACACACACACACACACACACACACACACACACACACACACACACACACACACACACACACACACACACACACACACACACACACACAATAATATATTATTATAATAGTATGAAAGTACTTGTGTGAACCTTGTTGTTAGTGTATTGATAGCGTGTTTATCTTGTAACTCCTGAAGGCGTTCAGGATGATAGTTAGCGTGTTGATAGCGTGTTGTGAATGTTTGGATAGCATGTTAGCGTGTTTTTAGCTTCTTGTAAGCGTGTTGATAGCGTTTTGATAGCATGTTGTTAGCGTGTTTTTAGCTTGTTGTAAGCGTTCTGATAGCGTGCTGTGAGTATGTTGATAGCATGTTGTTAGTGTGTGTTCGGCTTGATGTAAGCGTGTTGATAGAGTATTGTTAGCGTGTTTTAGATGTTGTAAGTGTGTTGATAGCATGTTATTAGCATGTTTTTAGCTTGTTGTAAGTGTGTTGATAGCGTGTTGTTAGCATGTTTTTAGCTTGTTGTAAGCTTGTTGATAGCATGTTGTTAGCATGTTTTTAGCTTGTTGTAAGCGTGTTGATAGCGTGTTGTTAGCATGTTTTTAGCTTGTTGTAAGTGTGTTGATAGCGTATTGTTAGCGTGTTTTAGATGTTGTAAGCGTGTTGATAGCATGTTATTAGCATGTTTTTAGCTTGTTGTAAGCGTGTTGATGGCGTATTGTTAGCGCATTGAAAGCATGGTGTTAGCGTGTTGTTAGCGTGTTTACCTTGTATCTCCTGAAGGCGTTCTGGATGATAGTTAGCATGTTGTTAGCGTGTTGTTAGCAGGGGCGCGGGAAGGGGGGGGCTGAGGGCGCTGCAGCGCCCCCTAGCGGCAGGCAGGCGGTGCGGAGCTCCCCTGTCTGCAAATGTATTTTATTTTTATTTTATATTTATTTCATTTCATTTTGCCTGAGATTATATTTTATATTATATGTTATTATTCAAATGATAATTTAAAACTATATAATAAATTATTTTGCTTCAGGGAAGAAAAATTAAAAAGATGTGGAAAAAAAGTTTTAGTTAGTTTTTAGTCGCTACTTTTAACGTGACGCACAACAACACAAGTCACTGACACGGCGCCCAACATCACAAGTCACTGACACGGCGCCCAACAACACAAGTCACTGACACGGCGCCCAACATCACAAGTCACTGACACGGCGCAAAAACGTGTCTCGGAATTTCTTCTCTCTAAAAACGCTAAATCTGCAAAATCATGTGCATAATCTGTATACTGGTCAATATCATGTTTGTGGTATTTGAATTATTATGTTATGTTATTGCTGCTGCAGCCGTGCATAATCTGTGTAATATGCAGCCAATTAATTCCACATTGTTGGTAAAATAATATGTTACATCTTTGTAGTGTGTGCTCGTGCTTTTGTGCGTGCTCTATAGTGCCTGTAATAGTGTTCACTGGAGTCCATTGTTATGCTGTGTGTGTGTGGTTTTGCCCCCCCCCTCCCCCTGTTGGTGCGTAATTAGCACATCGGACAGCACCCCCACCCAAAATACCTTCCCGCGCCTCTGGTTGTTAGCATGTTGTGAGAGTGTTGTTAGCATGGTGTTAGCGTGTTTACCTTGTATCTCCTGAAGGCGTTCTGGATGATTGATAGCATGTTGTGAGAGTGTTGTTAGCATGGTGTTAGCGTGGTGTTAGCGTGTTTACCTTGTATCTCCTGAAGGCGTTCTGGATGATTGATAGCATGTTGTGAGAGTGTTGTTAGCATGGTGTTAGCGTGGTGTTAGCGTGTTTACCTTGTATCTCCTGAAGGCGTTCTGGATGATTGATAGCATGTTGTGAGAGTGTTGTTAGCATGGTGTTAGCGTGGTGTTAGCGTGTTTACCTTGTATCTCCTGAAGGCGTTCTGGATGATTGATAGCATGTTGTGAGAGTGTTGTTAGCATGGTGTTAGCGTGGTGTTAGCGTGTTTACCTTGTATCTCCTGAAGGCGTTCTGGATGATTGATAGCATGTTGTGAGATTGTTGTTAGCATGGTGTTAGCGTGGTGTTAGCGTGTTTACCTTGTATCTCCTGAAGGCGTTCTGGATGATTGATAGCATGTTGTGAGAGTGTTGTTAGCATGGTGTTAGCGTGTTTACCTTGTATCTCCTGAAGGCGTTCTGGATGATTGATAGCATGTTGTGAGAGTGTTGTTAGCATGGTGTTAGCGTGTTTACCTTGTATCTCCTGAAGGCGTTCTGGATGATTGATAGCATGTTGTAGAGTGTTGTTAGCATGGTGTTAGCGTGGTGTTAGCGTGTTTACCTTGTATCTCCTGAAGGCGTTCTGGATGATTGATAGCATGTTGTGAGAGTGTTGTTAGCATGGTGTTAGCATGGTGTTAGCGTGTTTACCTTGTATCTCCTGAAGGCGTTCTGGATGATTGATAGCATGTTGTGAGAGTGTTGTTAGCATGGTGTTAGCGTGATGTTAGCGTGTTTACCTTGTATCTCCTGAAGGCGTTCTGGATGATTCTCGCCGCCTCGTACAGTTCTCTCTGCTCGCCGTCCGTCAGCGTCAGCAGGGCGAAGTCTCTCTCGATCTTTCCATTGGCAAGGCGTTCAGGAACTCCGCCCACGCTGCGGAGGAAGG
>JAAKFY010000069.1:362777-365277 GCA_011823955.1 Dissostichus mawsoni | reverse complement strand
ATCTCAAAATTCTCACTTTTCCTAAAAATCAAAAAAATCTGACTTTTTCTAAAAATCTAAAAAATCTGATTTTTTCTAAATATCTAAAAAATCGGACTTTTTCTCAAAAATCTCAAAATTCGGACTTTTTCTGAATACTTAAAAATGTTAATAATCACTAGTCTCCAGCTTGAGCTTCAACCTCAGGATCCATGTATCTGTGATCTTCTCCAGAATGGAAGTAGTCATCACATACAGAGCATCAGCTAGTTCCTGAACAGTGTCCTTCACATGCTGATATCCAAGAGAGGGAGTTACACAGTCACAAGATGGAGGAATAGAAAGCAGTATTCAATGTTTACTTCAGATTAGCTCCACGTCAGAAATGATCATGCTTGTCATCTGTCTCTCTCCATAGAGGCTGATCATGTTAATCACATAGCTATCATATGCCTCAAACAGTCCTGATGCTCTTCTAGGTAATCAGACATCCTGTCATGTTCACAGCTACAGTTGGGAGACCTTTGTTATCATGTTACTCTCAGACTGGAGGAGGACATTCAGGATTTTCACAACACATGAAGAGGTCACATGACGTCAGTAGGCGTACCTGTGTCGGGCTGGTGGACAGAGGAGACGGAGGTTGAGGTGTGTCCCCAGGAGGCGGTGTGTGTGTCTGTGTGTGTGTGTCTGGTGGCAGAGTGTGTGTGTGCAAGTCTTCCAGAGCCGTGGCGAGGCGTGTGTGTCCTCTGGATCGAGCCACAGCGAGGGGAAGGCGTCCGAGAGAATCAGGAATCCCCAACGCTGAAGTTCCAGCCATACAGAAGCTCTGCTGCCCTCTGGTGGCCAAGAGCACACGCCCACATCTGAGAGACAGGAGACACGTGAGGACAACGGAGAGACAGGACACACGTGAGGACAACCGAGAGACACACACAGGAGACACGTGAGGACAACAGACACACACACACAGGAGACACGTGAGGACAACACACACACAGGAGACACGTGAGGACAACAGACACACACACACACACACACACACACACACACAGGAGACACGTGAGGACAACACACACACACAGGAGACACGTGAGGACAACGGAGAGACAGGACACACGTGAGGACAACCAAGAGACACACACAGGAGACACGTGAGGACAACAGACACACACACAGGAGACACGTGAGGACAACACACACACACACACACACACACACACAGGAGACACGTGAGGACAACAGACACACACACACAGGAGACACGTGAGGACAACACACACACACACACACAGGAGACACGTGAGGACAACACACACACGAGACACGTGAGGACAACACACACACGAGACACGTGAGGACAACACACACACACACACAGGAGACATGTGAGGACAACACACACAGGAGACACGTGAGGACAACACACACAGGAGACACGTGAGGACAACTGAAGACACACACAGGAGACACGTGAGGACAACAGACACACACACACAGGAACACGTGAGGACAACACACACACAGGAGAGGAGACACGTGAGGACAACACACACACACAGGGAGAGGGTACACGTGAGGACAACCGAGAGACAAACACAGGAGACACGTGAGGACAACAGACACACACACACAGGAGACACGTGAGGACAACACACACACACAGGAGACACGTGAGGACAACAGACACACACACACAGGAGACACGTGAGACAACACACACACACAGGAGACACGTGAGGACAATACATACACACACAGGAGACAAGTGAGACAACGCACACACACACACACAGGAGACACGTGAGGACAACACACACACAGGAGACACGTGAGGACAATACACACACACACAGGAGACAAGTGAGGACAACGCACACACACACACACACACACACAGGAGACACGTTGAGGACAACACACACACACATGAGACACGTGAGGACAACGCACACACACACACAGGAGACACGTGAGGACAACACACACACGAGACACGTGAGGACAACACACCACACACACAGGAGACATGTGAGGACAACACACACAGGAGACACGTGAGGACAACGGAGAGACAGGAGACACGTGAGGACACTGAGAGACACACAGGAGACACGTGAGGACAACAGACACACACACACAGGAGACACGTGAGGACAACACACACACACAGGAGAGGAGACACGTGAGGACAACACACAAACACAGGAGAGAGGATACACCTGAGGACAACCGAGAGACAAACACAGGAGACACGTGAGGACAACAGACACACACACACAGGAGACACGTGAGGACAACACACACACACAGGAGACACGTGAGGACAACAGACACACACAGGAGACACGTGAGGACAATACACACACACACAGGAGACACGTGAGGACAATGCACACACACACACACAGGAGACACGTGAGGACAACACACACACAGGAGACACGTGAGGACAATACATACACACACAGGAGACACGTGAGGACAACGCACACACACACACACACAGGAGACACGTGAG
>JAAKFY010000069.1:315277-355277 GCA_011823955.1 Dissostichus mawsoni | reverse complement strand
TAACAACTGTCCTTCACTGCAAACATCGCTGCTACAACCCGCTGCTGCAGATACACGCTGTACAACATCAGGAGGATACGTCCCCTCCTGACCCAGAAAGCGACGCAGGTTCTGGCCCAGGCTCTCGTCATCTCACGCCTAGACTACTGCAACTCCCTCCTGGCTGGTCTACCTGCATGTGCCATCCGACCTCTGCAGCTCATCCAGAATGCAGCGGCTCGTCTGGTCTTCAACCTTCCAAATGTTCCCACACCACACCGCTCCTCCGCTCCTTCACTGGCTTCCAGTAACTGCTAGAATCCACTTCAAGACACTGGTACTTGCGTACCATGCTGTGAATGGATCTGGCCCTTCCTACATCCAGGACATGGTTAAACTGTACACCCCAGCACGTGCACTCCGCTCTGCATCGGCCAAACGGCTCGCTGCACCCGCACTGCGAGGGGGACCCAAGTTCCCATCAGCAAAAACACGTCGGTTTGCTATCCTGGCTCCAAAATGGTGGAATGAGCTCCCCATTGAATCAGGACAGCAGAAAGCTTACACATCTTCCGGCAGACTGAAAACTCATCTCTTTCGACTCCACTTCGAGCGATAGAATTACTAACAAAGCACTTATATACTAATAAAGGACTGGCTTATCTAAAGCCAGTTGAGTAGCACTTGAAATGTTTTGGCTCTATGAAACCTGATGTACTTATATGATTCTGTTTTCTTCAAGTTTGTATCTTGTTGGTCGAATGCACTTATTGTAAGTCGCTTTGGATAAAAGCGTCAGCTAAATGCAATGCAATGTAATATAATGTGTACTTGTACACGGTAACCGGGTAGCTCTCAGATTTCTCAACTCGGGGTAGTGTACATTAAGTATGTGAGGTGTGTACTTGTACACGGTAACTCACCTCGGGGTAGGACCACTCGGGGGAGAAGTCAGTGATGGCGGCGAGGCGTTGGGAGGAGGGGGAGGGTTGGGGGGGAGGGAAGGGGAGGAAGGAGGAGGAGGGGGAGGGTTGGGGGGGCACCATGTACCGGACCCCTGCTGGGAACATGGTCGTCGTGACGACGGGGGGCGGGGCTTCCTCGGTGATGAGGTCAGAGATGAGGTCGGGGAAGGAGCTGTCGAAGGAGATGTCTAGCTCCTCCCCCCTGCGGGGCTCCGCCTCCTCCTCCATGTGGGCGTCCTCTAAGCCCCGCCTCCCCTCCTCCTTCACCTGCACCGGGGCCACAGGAGCCGTATCCATGGCGACGGCGGCAGGGGGCGGGGCTTCGGTCAGGTCTTCATAGATCTGAGCGTCCGGCTGCGTCTGATTGGCCGGCTGGCTCGCTGAGTCCTGACAAACCAGGAGGAGCGACGCAGAGCTACTTCCTGTGTGTTGCCGTGGAGACGGGCAGGAGGGGGCATGGCTTGTCTGGATCACACAGGTAGAAGCAGAGGAATGTGTTCAGGTGTTTTTAATTAAGTATCACAGTTAGTGTTTCTACAGGTAACGTCTCTCACCTGCAGCAGGGCCAGCTTTGTGGGCGGAGCTCTGCCTTCATCATCATCATCATCACCTTCCTCCTCCTCTTTATCTCCCCCTCCCCCTGCTGCAGGCAGAGGGGGGGAGGCCGGGGGAGGGAGACAGCGAGAGGGTGGGGGGGAGGGAGGATGAAGGGGGGGAGGAAGAGGAGGAGGAAGAAGAGAGAGAGGAGAGAGAGGAAGGGGCGAGACAGAGGAGGGAGGGTGGAGGTGGGGGAGAGAGAGAGGGAGAGAGAAGGGGAGAGAGGGGGGCGACGGGGGGGGAGGAGGGGGGAGGACCTCCGTAAGTCTCCCCTGTTTGGGGAGTTCAGGAAGGAGTCTGGGTCGAAGGCTGGGGGGAGGGAGGGGGGAGGGGGGGGGAGGAGAGGGGGGATGAGGGGTGAGGAGCAGGCCTCCAATCACAGGAGGGTGGAGGAGGGAGAGGGAGGAGAGGAGCAGGGAGGAGAGGGGGGAGGAGGGGGGATGGCGGTTGTTGCCATGACGATGACGGCGTTCTGAGGCAGGGCGACGGGGTCAGATCGCTGTAGAAACCGTTGGCGTGGTTACCGACTGTGAGGCAGGCTCTGTGAGGCTGCGGGGGGAGGAGAGCTGCGGGGGGGAGAAAATATACAGTGAGGTCATCAGGAACATCATGGAGGGCGAGCTAACATGCTAACAGATGATACTGATGGAGTTTTGGATCAGCGCTAGGCTAACGTAAGTTCATACAGACAGATAATACGACATATACAGCATGTTAGTTCTATAAAATACACAAACGGTGCACGTAGGTACAGGGGCGGCGGGTACTGTAGGCTAGAAATAAAAAGTTATTTAGCCTTCCCAAACCTGAGTCTCACACGCCGCCTATGCGTAGGTAGTATAAAGCACACAGATAGTGCTCATATATACTATAAAAATAGACAACTAGTCCCTCGGGCCCACCGACGGGAAACAGCGATGGGGTCTGGTGCCAGAAGGGTGGCAGTGAAAGCAGAGGCTTAGACTCTCTTCTTCTCCGGAGTGAGGATGCCACCTGGTGAGGAAGGTGCCGCTTTGTAGGAGTTTACCCCAGACGAGAGGGTCGCCACCCTACGCCTGCGGTCTATGGGGGAAACTCTGACTGTTGGGTGTGCTTATGCACCAAACAGCAGTTCAGATTCCCTGGATCGGGTCGCAGCCGAGTGTGGAGCGGCTGGGACGAGGATCAGAACCTCCACATCTGAGGCCATGGTTCTCAGCAGGAAACCTGTCCAAGTAGGGAATGAGTCCTTACCCAAGTGAAGGAGTTCAAGTATCTCGGGGTCTTGTTCTCGAGTGAGGGAACAATGGAGCGTGAGATGGGCCGGAGAATCGGAGCAGCGGGAGCGTACTGCAGTCGCTTTACCGCACCGTTGTGACGAGAAGAGAGCTGAGCCAGAAGGCCAAGGAAGGATGGGTCATGACCGAAAGAACAAGATCGCGGATACAAGCGACCAAAATGGGTTTTCTCCGCAGGGTGGCTGGCATCTCCCTTAGGGATAAGGTGAGTAAGGATGCCATCTGGTGAGGATCCCACCTAGTAAGGATGCACCCGGTGAGGATGCCACCCGGTAAGGATGCCACCTGGTGAGGATGCCACCTGGTGAGGATGCCACCTGGTGAGGATCCCACCTAGTAAGGACGCCACCTGGTGAGGATGCCACCTGGTGAGGATCCCACCTAGTAAGGATGCCACCTGGTGAGGATGCCACCTGGTGAGGATGCCACCGTAAGGATGACACCCGGTGAGGATGCCACCCGGTAAGGACGCCACCCGGTAAGGATGACACCTTGTAAGGATGCACCCGTAAGGATGCCACCTGGTGAGGATGCCACCTAGTAAGGATGCCACCTGGTGAGGATGCCACCTGGTAAGGATGACACCTTATAAGGATGCCACCTGGTGATGACGCCACCCGGTGAGGACGCCACCCGGTAAGGATGCCACCCGGTGAGGATGCCACCCGGTGAGGATGCCACCTGGTGAGGATGCCACCTAGTAAGGATGCCACCTGGTAAGGACGCCACTGGTGAGGACGTCACCCGGTGAGGACGCCACCCGGTGAGGACGACACCCGGTGAGGACGCCACCCGGTGAGGACGCCACCCGGTGAGGACGACACCCGGTAAGGATGCACCTGGTGAGGATGCCATCTGGTGAGGATCCCAACTGGTAAGGATGCAACCCGGTGAGGATGCCACCTGGTAAGGACGCCACCCGTAAGGATGACATCCGGTGAGGATGCCACCCGGTAAGGACGCCACCCGGTAAGGATGACACCGAGGATGCCCTTAAGGATGCCACCTGGTAAGGATGCCACCTGGTGAGGATGCCACCTGGTGATGCCCCTGGTAAGGATGCCACCTGGTAAGGATGCCACCTGGTAAGGATGACACCTGGTAAGGATGCCACCTGGTGAGGATGCCACTGGTGAGGATGCCACCTGGTAAGGATGCCACCTGGTGAGGACGCCACCTGGTGAGGACGACACCTGGTGAGGACGCCACCTGGTGAGGACGCCACCTGGTGAGGATGCCACCCGGTGAGGACGCCACCCGGTGAGGATGACACCCGTTGAGGATGCCACCCGGTGAGGATGCCAACCGGTGAGGATGCCACCTAGTAAGGACGCCACCTGGTGAGGATGCCACCTGGTGAGGACGCCACCTGGTGAGGACGCCACCTGGTAAGGACGCCACCTGGTGAGGACGACACGTTGTAAGGACGCCACCTGGTGAGGATGCCACCTGGTAAGGACGCCACCTGGTGAGGACGACACCTGGTAAGGACGCCACCTGGTGAGGACGACACGTTGTAAGGACGCCACCTGGTGAGGATGCCACCTGGTAAGGACGCCACCTGGTAAGGATGACACCTTGTAAGGATGCCACCTGGGCACCAGGGAAAGGGAAGTTTGGGGCTCTCTGCTGGAACCGCTAGCTCCGCGACCCGACCCCGGATAAGAGGGAGAACTGGTCCTTGTTAGTTCTGTAAAGGTTCAGATGCCAGTAGAGTAATACTGCAGGAGTATGAGTTACGTAGATAATCAAATACATCTCTTCTGTATTACAGAGATACTCACGTGTTGGAGGGCGAGGGTGAGGAGGCCGGGCTGCCCAGGTGAGGCAGCTTGTTGTCTCCCCCTCCCCCCCCCTCAGAGGAAAGGGGGGAGGAGGTGCAGGAGGAGGGAGGCAGTTTGGGGGAGATGATGCGGTGCTTAGTGCTGTTACAGCGGTGAGGAATGTTCCCTCCTGCAGACACTGAGAGAAACAACAACAGTGAATAATAACAATAACATAATGTGTGTGTGTGTGTGTGTGTGTGTGTGTGTGTGTGTGTGTTACCATGTGCGGTGGTGCAGAGGCAGGTGTGTGTGCGCGGCTGAGGTTTGGTTCTCTGTCTCTCCAGGATGTGTTGAACCAGATCTTCGATGCTGAAATCCCCCGAGCCCAGAGCACTTCATACTGTGGACTGAATACTGCCAGTGAGTACTTATACATACTTAACAACAACACACACATGTACTACACACGAGTTAACAACAACACACACATGCACTACACACGAGTTAACAACAACACACACATGTACCTACACACGAGTTAACAACAACACACACATGTACTACACACGAGTTAACAACAACACACATGTACTACACACGAGTTAACAACACACACATGCACTACACACGAGTTAACAACAACACACACATGCACTACACACGAGTTAACACAACACACACATGCACTACACACGAGTTAACACAACACACACATGTACTACACACGAGTTAACAACACACACATGTACTACACACGAGTTAAAACAACACACACATGTACTACGAGTTAACAACAACACACACATGTACTACACACGAGTCAACAACAACACACACATGTACTACACACGAGTCAACAACACACACATGTACTACACACGAGTTAACAACAACACACACATGTACTACACACGAGTCAACACAACACCACATGTACTACACACGAGTTAACAACAACACACACATGCACTACACACGATTAACACAACACACACATGTACTACACACGAGTTAACAACAACACACATGTACTACACACGAGTCAACACACACACACATGTACTACACACGAGTTAACACAACACACACATGTACTACACACGAGTCAACAACAACACACACATGCACTACACACGAGTTAACAACAACACACACATGTACTACACACGAGTCAACAACAACACACACATGTACTACACACGAGTCAACAACCACACATGTACTACACACGAGTTAACAACAACACACACATGTACTACACACGAGTCAACAACAACCACACATGTACTACACACGAGTCAACACAACACACACATGTACTACACACGAGTTAACAACAACACACACATGCACTACACACGAGTTAACAACAACACACACATGTACTACACACGAGTCAACAACAACACACACATGTACTACACACGAGTCAACAACACACACATGTACTACACACGAGTTAACAACAACACACACATGTACTACACACGAGTCAACAACACAACACATGTACTACACACGAGTCAACAACACACACACATGTACTACACACGAGTTAACAACAACACACACATGTACTACACACGAGTCAACAACACACACACATGTACTACAACGAGTTAACAACAACACACACATGTACTACACACGAGTTAACACACACACATGTACTACACACGAGTTAACACAACACACACATGTACTACACACGAGTTAACAACAACACACACATGTACTACACACGAGTCAACAACAACAACACATGTACACACACGAGTCAACAACACACACACATGTACTACACACGAGTTAACAACAACCACACATGTACTACATACGAGTTAACAACAACACACACACATGTACTACACACGAGTTAACAACAACACACAATGCACTACACACGAGTCAACAACACACACATGCACTACACACGAGTCAACAACACACACACATGTACTACACACGAGTCAACAACAACACACATGTACTACACACGAGTCAACAACAACACACACATGTACTACACACGAGTCAACAACAACACACACATGTACTACACACAGTCAACACACACACATGTACTACACACGAGTCAACAACAACACACACATGCACTACACACGAGTCAACAACAACACACACATGCACTACACACGAGTCAACAACACACACATGTACTACACACGAGTCAACAACACACACACATGTACTACACACGAGTCAACAACAACACACACATGTACTACACACGAGTCAACAACACACACATGTACTACACACGAGTTAACAACAACACACACATGTACTACACACGAGTCAACAACAACACACACATGTACTACACACGAGTCAACAACAACACACACATGTACTACACACGAGTCAACAACAACACACACATGTACTACACACGAGTCAACAACAACACACACATGCACTACACACGAGTCAACAACACACACATGTACTACACACGAGTCAACAACACACACACATGTACTACACACGAGTCAACAACAACACATGTACTACAACGAGTCAACAACACACACATGTACTACACACGAGTTAACAACACACACATGTACTACACACGAGTCAACAACAACACACACGTACTACACACGAGTCAACAACACACACACATGTACTACACACGAGTTAACAACAACACACACATGTAACTACACACGAGTCAACAACAACACACACATGTACTACACACGAGTCAACAACAACACACACATGTACTACACACGAGTTAACAACAACACACACATGCACTACACACGAGTCAACAACAACACACATGTACTACACACGAGTCAACAACACACACATGTACTACACACGAGTCAACAACACACACATGTACACACTACTACACGAGTTAACAACACACACATGTACTACACACGAGTCAACACACACACACATGTACTACACACGAGTCAACACACACACATGTACTACACACGAGTTCAACAACACACACACATGTACTACACACGAGTTAACAACACACACATGTACTACACACGAGTCAACAACAACACACACATGTACTACACACGAGTCAACAACAACACACACATGTACTACACACGAGTCAACAACACACACATGTACTACACACGAGTTAACAACACACACATGTACTACACACGAGTCAACAACAACACACACATGTACTACACACGAGTCAACAACAACACACATGTACTACACACGAGTCAACAACAACACACACATGTACTACACACGAGTCAACAACAACACACACATGTACTACACACGAGTCAACAACACACACACATGTACTACACACGAGTCACAACAACACACATGTACTACACACGAGTCAACAACACACACATGTACTACACACGAGTCAACAACAACACACACATGTACTACACACGAGTCAACAACACACACACATGTACTACACACGAGTTAACAACACACACACATGTACTACACACCAGTTAACAACAACACACACATGTACTACACACGAGTCAACACACACACATGTACTACACACGAGTCAACACAACACACATGTACTACACACGAGTCAACACACACACATGTACTACACACGAGTTAAACAACACACACATGTACTACACACGAGTTAACAACAACACACACATGTACTACACACGAGTTAACAACAACACACATGTACTACACACGAGTCAACAACAACACACACATGTACTACACACGAGTTAACACACACACACATGTACTACACACGAGTCAACAACAACACACACATGTACTACACACGAGTTAACAACACACACACATGTACTACACACGAGTCAACAACAACACACACATGTACTACACACGAGTTAACAACAACACACACATGTACTACACACGAGTTAACAACAACAACACATGCACTACACACGAGTTAACAACACACACATGTACTACACACGAGTCAACAACACACACACATGTCTACACACGAGTTAACAACAACACACACATGCACTACACACGAGTTAACAACACACACACATGTACTACACACGAGTCAACAACACACACACATGTACTACACACGAGTTAACAACAACACACACATGTACTACACACGAGTTAACAACACACACACATGTACTACACACGAGTTAACAACACACACACATGTACTACACACGAGTTAACACACACACACATGTACTACACACGAGTTAACAACAACACACACATGTACTACACACGAGTCAACAACACACACATGTACTACACACGAGTTAACAACACACACACATGTACTACACACGAGTCAACACAACACACATGTACTACACACGAGTTAACAACACACACCTGTACTACAC
Source organism: Dissostichus mawsoni (assembly GCA_011823955.1). Lineage (NCBI taxonomy): Eukaryota > Metazoa > Chordata > Actinopteri > Perciformes > Nototheniidae > Dissostichus > Dissostichus mawsoni. Next base: position 346,323 of record JAAKFY010000069.1, on the reverse strand, counting down.
ACGAGTCAACAACAACACACACATGTACTACACACGAGTCAACAACACACACATGTACTACACACGAGTCAACACACACACATGTACTACACACGAGTTAACACACACACATGTACTACACACGAGTCAACAACAACACACATGCTACACGCGAGTTAACAACAACACACACATGTACTACACACGAGTCAACACACACACTGTACTACACACGAGTCAACACACACACAGTACTACACACGAGTCAACACACACATGTACTACACACGAGTTAACACCACACATGTACTACACACGAGTCAACAACAACACCACATGTACTACACACGAGTTAACACACACACACATGTACTACACACGAGTCAACAACACACACACATGTACTACACACGAGTCAACACACACACATGTACTACACACGAGTTAACACACACACACATGTACTACACACGAGTCAACAACAACACACACATGTACTACACACGAGTCAACAACACACACATGTACTACACACGAGTTAACAACACACATGTACTACACACGAGTTAACAACACACACACATGCTACACACGAGTCAACAACACACACATGTACTACACACGAGTCAACACACACATGTACTACACACGAGTTAACAACAACACACACATGTACTACACACAGTTAACAACACACACATGTACTACACACGAGTTAACAACACACACACATGTACTACACACGAGTTAACAACAACACATGTACTACACACGAGTTAACACACACATGTACTACACACGAGTCAACACACACACATGTACTACACACGAGTTAACAACACACACATGTACTACACACGAGTCAACACAACACACATGTACTACACACGAGTCAACACACAACCACATGTACTACACACGAGTTAACAACAACACACACATGTACTACACACGAGTTAACAACAACACACATGTACTACACACGAGTCAACAACAAACACACATGTACTACACACGAGTCAACAACAAACCACATGTACTACACACGAGTTAACAACACACACATGTACTACACACGAGTTAACAACACACACATGTACTACACACGAGTCAACAACACACACATGTACTACACACGAGTCAACACACACACATGTACTACACACGAGTTAACAACAACACACACATGTACTACACACGAGTTAACAACAAACACACATGCACTACACACGAGTTAACAACACACACATGTACTACACACGAGTTAACAACAACACACACATGTACTACACACGAGTTAACAACAACACACACATGTACTACACACGAGTCAACAACAACACACACATGTACTACACACGAGTCAACAACAACACACACATGTACTACACACGAGTTAACAACAACACACACATGTACTACACACGAGTTAACAACAACACACACATGTACTACACACGAGTTAACAACAACACACACATGTACTACACACGAGTTAACAACAACACACACATGTACTACACACGAGTCAACAACAACACACACATGTACTACACACGAGTCAAAACAACACACACATGTACTACACACGAGTTAACAACAACACACACATGTACTACACACGAGTTAACAACACAAACACATGTACTACACGAGTTAACAACAACACACATGTACTACACACGAGTCAACAACAACACACACATGTACTACACACGAGTCAACACACACACATGTACTACACACGAGTCAACAACACACACATGTACTACACACGAGTTAACACACAACAATGTACTACACACGAGTCCAACAACACACACATGTACTACACACGAGTCAACAACACACACATGTACTACACACGAGTCAACACACACACACATGTACTACACACGAGTTAACAACAACACACATGTACTACACACGAGTCAACAACAACACACACATGTACTACACACGAGTCAACACACACACACATGTACTACACACGAGTTAACAACAACACACACATGTACTACACACGAGTCAACACACACACATGTACTACACACGAGTTAACAACACACACATGTACTACACACGAGTCAACAACAACACACACATGTACTACACACGAGTTAACACCACACACATGTACTACACACGAGTCAACAACAACACACATGTACTACACACGAGTTAACACACACACACATGTACTACACACGAGTCAACACCACACATGTACTACACACGAGTCAACAACAACACACACATGCACTACACACGAGTCAACAACAACACACATGTACTACACACGAGTCAACAACAACACACATGTACTACACACGAGTCAACACACACACATGTACTACACACGAGTCAACAACAACACACATGTACTACACACGAGTCACACACACATGTACTACACACGAGTCAACAACAACACACATGCACTACACACGAGTCAACAACACACATGTACTACACACGAGTCAACACACACACATGTACTACACACGAGTCAACACACACACATGTACTACACACGAGTCACACACACATGTACTACACACGAGTCAACACACACACATGTACTACACACGAGTCAACAACAACACACATGTACTACACACGAGTCAACACACACACATGTACTACACACGAGTCAACAACAACACACATGTACTACACACGAGTCAACACACACATGTACTACACACGAGTTAACAACAACACACACATGTACTACACACGAGTTAACAACAACACACACATGTACTACACACAGTCAACAACACACACACATGTACTACACACAGTCAACACACACACATGTACTACACACGAGTTAACAACACACATGTACTACACACGAGTCAACACAACACACATGTACTACACACGAGTTAACAAAACACACACATGTACTACACACGAGTTAACAACACACACATGTACTACACACGAGTTACATAAAATACCTCAAATACTGCACTTTAGTACTTAAACATACTGATATACTGCTTGTTAGTACTTTAAAATACTTAAAACTGACTGCTAGTACTATAAATACTGCAAGTTAGTACTGTCAAATACTAAACTACTGCATGTGAACAGCAGAACAACAACAAAGTACCATATATATATATATATATATTATATATATAGCAGAAGTACTTGCAGTAAATGTATTAGTACATGTAGTATGTGATGTATTTGTATACGCAGTATTAGTACGTACACATGGGTTTGAGCTGGCTCAGCAGCTCCTCTCTGCTCCACCTCAGGCTGTCGTGCCGCTCGTTAACAGCACACAGCAGCGGACTACATTTCCCAGAATCCTCCTGGGACGGCACGTTCAGGTAGTGGACCAGCACGATGTCGGGGTTCTGCCACACACACACACACACACACCACACACACACACAACACACACACACACACACACACACACACACACACACACACACACCACACACACACACACACACACAACCACACACACAACACACACACACACACACACACACACACACACACACACACACACACACACACAACACACACACACACACACACACACACACACACACAGTGAGAGAGTGAGAGAGTGTGAGTGAGTGTGTGTGTGTGGTGTGTGTGTGTGTGTGTGTGTGTGTGTGTGTGTTGTGTGTGTGTGTGTGGTGTGTGTGTGTGTGTGTGTGTACCTGCAGCAGCCAGTAGCATCGTCTGTGGAATGTTGGCACGATGGAGGAATGGACGTAGCAGCCGTACAGGCACTGAAACACACAGACAGTAAATAAATGATTAAAAATGTGCAGGAATATTAATAACAACAACAACAACAACAACAACAACAACAACAACAACAACAGTACCTCAGTGCCCTGAGGCCAGAGGCCTGTACGACGAAGCCGGAGTTTCTCTTAGCGAGCTAACTTCAGGTTAACTCTGGGTCCTACGACGCTGGTTCTCTTCTTAGCGGGCTAGATCTCCATGGTAACTGATGCTGAGCGGCTAACCTGGTCCGGAGCAGGTTTGGTTGCAGGCTAAGAGATCAACTCAGTGAAAGCACCGCCTGCTGACCAATCAGAGCTCCGTGTGCGGAGTTTAAAGCGATCAAGTCATATTACAGGAGAAAGGAAATACAGAGAAACTGCCGTTGCAGGAAAGACGGCCGGCACAAATCACCGACTGTGTGAACGTGAACATGAATAGAATATCACCTCCCATCTTCAGAGCAATCTGACTATTATAACATTAGCGTTAAGAAAGCTTACTGAAATATCTGCCACAACACAAGTAACCGGATCAAAGTAACATGACGTACAGTCCACTGTGAGTGCAGACGTGGATGTGTCCCATTATCATTCATATCACATCACATCACATCATAATGTATCATATATCTCCTCATCTGAGTCAGCTGAGCCGGATCTGGCCGTGCAGCACTCACAGTGTCACATACTGTATGCAGAAGGATTATTTTAAGCAACACATTAAGTTGAGGAAACACTCGAGTCAAATGTAATGAAAGTCAGATCGTGTCTTAGACGGGGCAGTGATATCATAAACCTGTTAATGGACGCATTCAAACACTTGTTCTGTTACCAGCTGTATTCACCTGCAGCTGCAGCTATGTGGCTTTGATCCTGGATCAAGTGTTTGAGTCATGGATGTTTAAAGTTTAACTTCTTCATATGTCTAATATTATAGTTCACTTTTGTTACGTGCCGTAGTGGGTGCTTGTGTGTGTGTCTCTCTCTCTCTCCTGATTGTCTCCAGGTGCAGCCTCTCCCCAGGTGCTCCCAATCCCCAATCAGGGCCTCCTTAAAGGACCTGAGGAAGGCTGTAGTGGCCCTCTCCTTCTCCTCTGGGCTGCCTGTGGGCTGCCTGTGTAGTGTATGTGTGCTGCCTGTGTGCTGCCTGTGTAGTGTATGTGTGCTGCCTGTGTGCTGCCTGTGTGCTGCCTGTGTGCTGCCTGTGTATGTATGTGTGCTGCCTGTGTGCTGCCTGTGTAGTGTATGTGTAGTGTATGTGTGCTGCAGTGTGCTGTATGTGTAGTGTATGTGTGCTGCCTGTGTGCTGCCTGTGTAGTGTATGTGTGCTGCATGTGTGCTGTATGTGTAGTGTATGTATGCTGCCTGTGTAGTGTATGTGTGCTGCCTGTGTGCTGCCTGTGTGCTGCCTGTGTAGTGTATGTGTGCTGCCTGTGTGCTGCCTGTGTGCTGCCTGTGTAGTGTATGTGTGCTGCCTGTGCTGCCTGTGTGCTGCCTGTGTGCTGCCTGTGTAGTGTATGTGTGCTGCCTGTGTGCTGCCTGTGTGCTGCCTGTGTGCTGCCTGTGTAGTGTATGTGTGCTGCCTGTGTGCTGCCTGTGTAGTGTATGTGTGCTGCCTGTGTGCTGCCTGTGTGCTGCCTGTGTGCTGCCTGTGTGCTGTATGTGTAGTGTATGTGTGCTGCATGTGTGCTGTATGTGTAGTGTATGTGTGCTGCCTGTGTGCTGCCTGTGTAGTGTATGTGTGCTGCCTGTGTGCTGCCTGTGTGCTGCATGTGTAGTGTCTCTGTCTCTGACCTGCTAGTAACCTGTGTTTTGCTAATCATTAGGAGATGTGCTCCAGTGTATTGTTTTTTTAGTCGCTTTCTTTTATAAGAAAGTTGTTCTCAGTTTACTTTGCAAATTGGCTGGTGAGTCTCTTGTCTATTATTGGTTAATTAAACATCACTTTGTGGCTTCAGCAGTCAGTTTCCTGGTAACAGAACAAGTGTTTGAATGCGTCCATTAACAGGTTTATGATATCACTGCCCCGTCTAAGACACGATCTGACTTTCATTACATTTGACTCGAGTGTTTCCTCAACTTAATGTGTTGCTTAAAATAATCCTCCTGCATACAGTATGACACTGTGAGTGTTGCACGGCCAGATCCGGCTCAGCTGACTCAGATAAGGAGATATATGATACATTATGATGTGATGTGTGTGATATGAATGATAATGGGACACATCCACGTCTGCACTCACAGTGGACTGTACGTCATGTTACTTTGATCCGGTTACTTGTGTTGTGGCAGATATTTCAGTAAGCTTTCTTAACGCTAATGTTATAATAGTCAGATTGCTCTGAAGATGGGAGGTGATATTCTATTCATGTTCACGTTCACACAGTCGGTGATTTGTGCCGGCCGTCTTTCCTGCAACGGCAGTTTCTCTGTATTTCCTTTCTCCTGTAATATGACTTGATCGCTTTAAACTCCGCACACTGAGCTCTGATTGGTCAGCAGGCGGTGCTTTCACTGAGTTGATCTCTTAGCCTGGAACCTAACCTGCTCCGGACCAGGTTAGCCGCTCGGCATCAGTTACCATGGAGATCTAGCCCGCTAAGAAGAGAACCAGCGTCGTAGGACCCAGAGTTAACCTGAAGTTAGCTCGCTAAGAGAAACTCCGGCTTCGTCGTACAGGCCTCTGGACCTTCAGCTTCATGTGATTAATAATAATAACAACAACAACAACAGTACCTCGGTGCCCTGGACCTTCAGCTTCATGTGGTCCTCTCTGGTTGTCTTCCCGTCCTTCTCTTCTTCCAGCAGTATCCATCTTTCCTGTATTTCACCTTCTTCCTGTTGTACAGGATGATGCTGCCGTTCTTCGGCCTGCAGAGGAACACACATCAGCTGCTGCTCAGTAAACAACAACAATTATTATAATAACAAAAATTCAGAGGGAGGACCTGGTCTTCAGGGAGCAGGAGAGCCACTCGTCATGTCTGTCGAAGGAGATCAGGTACGACGCTATCTCCTACACACACACACACACACACACCACACACACACACACACACACACAAACACACACACACACACAAAAGAGTAAATGGAAGAGAAATGAGAACACAAATATAACAATGATTAGAAATAAAGACAAACTAAATATAAAAGGGATTTATAAAATCAAGAAAAAATTGAAGCGCTTTTAAAATAAAGGTTATAAATTTTCTGTATTTATGAAATGATAATGACTGAACTATAATCACCTCGTTAGTGTTCCAGCGCAGACGCTCGCTGGGCAGGCTGGAGAGACGAGGGAGACACTCGAGCAGCTTGTTGGGAACAAACACCTTCCTCTGGCCCTTACTCTCTATATATATATATATCACACACACACACACACGTTTTATAAACTCGTAACTTGTGGACTATGATTTTTTTCTCAGAGTAATATATTAGTAATGTAAATATAGCGCTGATAATGTGACTCAGATAACGATGACGTCATCAGCGACAGGTGGTTGCCGTGGCAACAGAGCTGTCTACAGGTGAGACTGACCTGTCTCCGTGGAAACCATCTCCTTGTTGCTCATGACGACGAGTCCATGCAGGGGAGGAGCCTCAGCGCAGCCGCCCACACTGCCCCTCTACACACACACACACACAGTCTGATTAACAGGAAATAAGGTCTGCAACAGGACACCAGCATCACACACACACTCCTCCAATAGCTCCCTGTTGCCTAGCAACAGCTGAAATTGCACCCACTTTAAATGAAGAGTGTGTGTTCAGTTACACAACACTTTCGATTTTTAACACTGTGTTGTTATCTCTATACACCTGACTAGGATCCAAACACTGATTGATAAACATCAATAAACACACACACACACACAGTATCTATCTCACACACACACACACACACAGTATCTATCACACACACACACACACACACATACACACACACACACACACACACACAGTATCTATCTCACATACACACACACTTCACTAATATGATGAAAAACTTGTATTTATTTTTGATTTAAAGTTATGTTTTGTGATTATATAATAATTTTTAAATATCCTTAAAATAAAATATTTCATGGGAACTTAAATAGATCTGAATAATAAGAAACAATTAAATATATTTAAATATAAATAAAATGTAAAATATATTGTTTGTTGTTTTTTATTATTGAAATTATGAATGTGAATTAAAAAATGCAATAATAAAGCTTTAACATTAATTCACCATTTAAGACAATATTATTACACCCACAGATGGGCTCCAGGAGGCCTGGCTCAGACCCCGGTCTCTCCTGGCTGTCTCCCCGCCTCTCGGAGCTTCTCTCCCGGCTTCAGGAGCTCAGCACCCCCGGCGGTCCGCTAAGCTAACGTTAGCACGGTTCTTAGTTCCGCTTTTTTATATTGTAATTTAACGACACAACACGTTTTAACACACAAACAGCTCCCACCACACCCTCATCATCCCGGGCTGAACAAAACAAACGAGCCACATTAATTCAGCTTTTTATTAATATAAATAAATAATGTTTTTAGCATGTTAGCTTAGCATGCTCAGCTAACCTGCTATGCTAACAGATGAAACAGCACTTTAACCCGGGTTAATCCAGGTCAGACTGCGGGCTGTGGACCTTGAAGATATCAGACTAAATAACCCGGTTTAAATATAAATGGAGCTTTTTTTTAAATAAAAATAGAGACTTTTTAAGCTTCTTTACCTTCCGCCTTCAGCACGGCCATCTTCTCTCTGTGACGTCACCACGTCTCTGCGGGGGCGGCGTGATGAAGAGGGGCAGGAATCATAATAATAACAATAATAACAACAATTCTGATATTTGTTTCTAATATTTTCCTGAGATTTTTCAATAATCTTCACATAATGACATTTCTCACACTTTCATAATAATATATAATAAAAACGTAAAGCTCCAGAGAGTACAGAGAGACAGCTGTGATGATGAGGAGGAGCTGTGCTGATGAGGAGGAGCTGTGATGAGGAGGAGCTGTGATGATGAGGAGTTGTGATGATGAGGAGCTGTGATGAGGAGGAGCTGTGATGATGAGGAGGAGCTGTGATGATGAGGAGGAGCTGTGATGATGAGAGCTGTGATGAGGAGCTGTGCTGATGAGGAGAGCTGTGATGATGAGGAGCTGTGATGATGAGGAGTTGTGATGATGAGGAGCTGTGATGATGATGAGGAGCTGTGATGATGAGGAGCTGTGATGAGGAGCTGTGATGAGGAGCGTGATGATGAGGAGGAGCTGTGATGATGAGGAGGAGCTGATGATGAGGAGCTGTGATGAGGAGCTGTGATGATGAGGAGGAGCTGTGATGATGAGGAGGAGCTGTGATGAGGAGGAGCTGTGATGAGGAGCTGTGATGATGAGGAGCTGTGATGATGAGGAGCTGTGATGAGGAGCTGTGATATGAGGAGTTGTGAGAGGAGCTGTGATGATGAGTTGTGATGAGGAGGAGCTGTGATGAGGAGGGTTGTGATGAGGAGGAGCTGTGATGATGAGGAGCTGTGATGATGAGGAGGAGCTGTGATGATGAGGAGGAGCTGTGATGAGGAGCTGTGATGATGAGGAGCTGTGATGATGAGGAGGAGCTGTGATGATGAGGAGGAGCTGTGATGAGGAGCTGTGATGATGAGGAGGAGCTGTGATGATGAGGAGCTGTGATGAGGAGCTGTGATGATGAGGAGTGTGATGATGAGGAGCTGTGAGGAGGAGGAGCTGTGAGATGAGGAGCTGTGATGATGAGGAGCTGATGATGAGGAGCAGTGATGATGAGGAGCTGTGATGAGGAGGAGCAGTGATGAGAGGAGCTGTGATGTGAGGAGTTGTGATGAGGAGGAGCTGTGATGATGAGGAGCTGTGATGAGGAGGAGCTGTGATGAGGAGCTGTGATGATGAGTTGTGATGAGGAGGAGCTGTGATGAGGAGTTGTGATGAGGAGGAGCTGTGATGAGGAGTTGTGATGATGAGGAGCTGTGATGAGGAGCTGTGATGATGAGCTGTGATGAGGAGCTGTGATGATGAGGAGTTGTGATGATGAGGAGCGTGATGAGGAGCTGTGATGAGGAGTTGATGATGAGGAGGAGCTGTGATGAGGGAGTTGTGATGATGAGGAGCTGTGATGATGAGGAGCTGTGATGAGGAGGAGCTGTGATGATGAGGAGCTGTGATGAGGAGCTGTGATGAGGAGGAGCTGTGATGATGAGGAGCTGTGATGATGAGGAGCTGTGATGAGGAGGAGCTGTGATGAGGAGCTGTGATGAGGAGGAGCTGTGATGATGAGGAGTTGTGATGATGAGGAGCTGTGATGAGGAGTTGTGATGATGAGGAGCTGTGATGATGAGGAGCTGTGATGATGAGGAGCTGTGATGAGGAGTGTGATGATGAGGAGCTGTGATGATGAGGAGCTGTGATGAGAGGAGCTGTGATGAGGAGGAGCTGTGATGAGGAGTTGTGATGATGAGAGCTGTGATGATGAGGAGCTGTGATGAGGAGCTGTGATGAGGAGGAGCTGTGATGATGAGGAGCTGTGATGAGGAGGAGCTGTGATGAGGAGGAGCTGTGATGATGAGGAGCAGTGATGATGAGGAGTTGTGATGATAAGCTGTGATGATGAGGAGTTGTGATGATGATAAGCTGTGATGATGAGGAGCTGTGATGATGAGGAGCTGTGATGATGAGGATTGTGATGAGGAGTTGTGATGATGAGCTGTGATGATGAGTTGTGATGAGGAGTTGTGAAGATGAGGAGCTGTGAAGATGAGGAGCTGTGATGATGAGGAGCAGTGATGATGAGGAGCTGTGATGAGGAGTTGTGATGATGAGGAGCTGTGATGATGAGGAGCTGTGATGATGAGGAGCTGTGATGAGGAGGAGCTGTGATGAGGAGGACCTGTGATGATGAAGCTGTGATGAGGAGGCTGTGATGATGAGGAGCTGTGATGAGGAGGACCTGTGATGATGAGGAGCTGTGATGAGGAGGAGCTATGATGATGAGCTGTGATGAGGAGGAGCTGTGATGATGAGCTGTGATGATGAGGAGCTGTGATGAGGAGGAGCTGTGATGAGGAGGAGCTGTGATGGAGGAGCTGTGATGATGAGGAGCTGTGATGAGGAGGTGTGATGAGGAGGAGCTGTGACGAGGAGGAGCTGTGACGAGGAGGAGCTGTGATGATGAGGAGCTGTGATGAGGAGGAGCTGTGATGATGAGGAGCTGTGATGATGAGGAGCTGTGATGATGAGCTGTGATGATGAGGAGCTGTGATGAGGAGGAGCTGTGATGAGGAGGAGCTGTGATGATGAGGAGCTGTGATGAGCTGTGATGATGAGGACTGTGATGAGGAGCTGTGATGAGGAGCTGTGATGATGAGCTGTGATGATGAGGAGCTGTGATAATGAGGAGCTGTGATGATGAGGAGCTGTGATGATGAGCTGTGATGATGAGGAGCTGTGATGATGAGGAGCTGTGATGAGGAGCTGTGATGATGAGGAGCTGTGATGAGGAGGAGCTGTGATGATGAGCTGTGATGAGGAGGAGCTGTGATGATGAGGAGCTGTGATGACGAGGAGCTGTGATGATGAGCTGTGATGAGGAGCTGTGATGATGAGGAGCTGTGATGATGAGGAGCTGTGATGAGGAGCTGTGATGATGAGGAGCTGTGATGATGAGCTGTGATGATGAGGAGCTGTGATGAGGAGGAGCTGTGATGAGGAGCTGTGATGATGAGGAGCTGTGATGAGGAGGAGCTGTGATGATGATGAGGAGCTGTGATGAGGAGCTGTGATGAGGAGCTGTGATGAGGAGGAGCTGTGATGAGGAGGAGCTGTGATGATGAGGAGCTGTGATGATGATGAGCAGCTGTGATGAGGAGGAGCTGTGATGATGAGGAGCTGTGATGATGAGGAGCTGTGATGAGAGCTGTGATGAGGAGGAGCTGTGATGATGATGAGCAGCTGTGATGAGGAGCTGTGATGAGGAGGAGCTGTGATGATGAGGAGCTGTGATGATGAGCAGCTGTGATGAGGAGCTGTGATGAGGAGGAGCTGTGATGATGAGGAGCTGTGATGAGGAGCTGTGATGATGAGGAGCTGTGATGAGGAGCTGTGATGAGGAGGAGCTGTGATGATGATGAGCAGCTGTGATGAGGAGGAGCTGTGATGATGATGAGGAGAAGGAGAGCCCTGAAATCATAATAATAACAATTCTGAGATTTTTCGCGTATTTTTTTTTAAGATTATCTTTTTTTCCCCACTTTTTTTGTTGATATTTTTCACATATTTCTTTGAGTTTTCAAAAATTGTTCACATGTTTTTCATATATATTTATATTTTAATAATAAAAAACAACAAAAAGAAACAACATTTCTTATAACAGATCAATTTAAATTCCCAATAAATATTATTTTATTTAAATAAATACATTTATGTAATACTTATACTTTCATATAAAAGGTTTTATAAGTATACAAAATAAATACAGAAGTCCTATTGTGTTAAATTCAGACTAATCTCTTATATCTGATGATGGTAGAAACCCAGCAGCACACAGAGACGGAGACGTAGAGAAAATATCGGACGTTTATTTTGTAGAAAAGTGGAGCCGAGCTCTTCACATTAAAAACTTTCCACCGTCTGCCCGGTAACAGCTGACAGGTCCTCACTACTGACTTCAAGAAGGAGATCAAACTGCTGATTCACAGGCGGCTCTGATTGGTCAGCTGACAGGTCCTCACTACTGACTTCAAGAAGGAGATCAAACTGCTGATTCACAGGCGGCTCTGATTGGTCAGCTGACAGGTCCTCACTACTGACTTCAAGAAGGAGATCAAACTGCTGATTCACAGGCGGCTCTGATTGGTCAGCTGACAGGTCCTCACTACTGACTTCAAGAAGGAGATCAAACTGCTGATTCACAGGCGGCTCTGATTGGTCAGCTGACAGGTCCTCACTACTGACTTCAGAAGGAGATCAAACTGCTGATTCACAGGCGGCTCTGATTGGTCAGCTGACAGGTCCTCACTACTGACTTCAAGAAGGAGATCAAACTGCTGATTCACAGGCGGCTCTGATTGGTCAGCTGACAGGTCCTCACTACTGACTTCAAGAAGGAGATCAAACTGCTGATTCACAGGCGGCTCTGATTGGTCAGCTGACAGGTCCTCACTACTGACTTCAAGAAGGAGATCAAACTGCTGATTCACAGGCGGCTCTGATTGGTCAGCTGGTCGGCTCTGCTGGGATTGGTCCACTTGCTTAGAGATGTCCCGCCCTTAGACACCAGCGTGTGGAGCGTTAGCCAATGGGAGTAAAGAAAGGAGTCCAATAGAGTCCTCTCTAACCGTTAGCGTGCATTCATAACAAATACTGTGTGATGATGAACATCTGAGGAGTAACTCGTGTTTCATCTAACTGAACTCACATAATAACATGTTGTCTTTAACTTAAGTTACTTAGAATAGTCTTCAAACAGGTTCAAGCAGCCCTTATTGATCTCTGTTTCTCTGTTCCACGTGAAGCTGACCCTAACCCTTCTGACTCTTTTACCTCCAGACGTTTCATCCCTGCTTTATTTTGAAAGTCTGCAGTGTGATATAAAGTCATTAAATCAACTTCCTATAATATTAAAAACCCTAAATTAAAACTCTTTGAGCAGAACTTTTACACATCGTTTCATTCCTGATCTTTTACAGTGATCGTCTTAAAGAGAAACCTCTGAGCTGGAAACCAACACTTCCTGTACGTATTTCACAATAAAAGCCTGGCCAGCTGGAGGACTTTTATTGTGAAATGTAAACAGGAAGTGTGTTTCCTGAGATAAATCAGCAGCTTGTTCCTGTAAATCTAACCTCTGATCTCAGGTCAGTGAACCGTCCGTCACACCGACAGGAAGTAGTTTTATTCTGACAGGAACGACCTACAGTAATCAATAACCAATATCTGATCAGCCTCATCGGTGCGTAAAAAAACAGAAGAAGAAGAAAAACTAGCTCCACAGGAACAGTGAGTGTGTGTGTGTCTGTGTGTGTGTGCGTGTCTGTGTGTGTGTGTGTGTGTGTGTGTGTAGGGGGTCATGCTCCTCGGGGTCAGAGGTCATCACATGCCCTGCCGGATGCTCTGGATGATCTGGAAGATTGCTGCAACACAAAAATGCAATTAAATACATTAAAACCCGAGTAAATCCTCTCGGTTCAGTAACACTGGAATATATTAGAGGTTTGTTCACTGAGTTATTCATCGAGCAATAACTCAATAAAAAACATTAAATGTTCCAAAAACACACGTTGTCCGGTTACACCTGTTTAATAAATATCTGTGCGCTCACCTGATCCACAGACCACGAAGACAAAGAGAGCGAGGAGCCAGGGACCGACCGGAGACTTCTCCTCGTTCACAGGCCGCTGAAACACACACACACACACACACACACACACACACACACACACACACACACACACCACACACACACACACACACACACACACACACACACCCACACCACACACACCACACACACACACACACACACAAACACACACACACACACACCACACACACACACACACACACACACACACACACACACACACACACACACACCACACCACACACACACACAACACACACACACACACACACACACACACACACACACACAATGCGAGAAAGAAATATCAATAAGACGTGTTTTACATGTGTTATGTAAGACAACATAAGACTCTAGGGAAGAAGACAGCGAGATATTTAGGATCAAAATGTGTCCATAGTTCAGGCTAGACCTACACAACAGCAGAGTTTACAAAAAGTATTTCAGTTTAATAGATTAATGAATTAAGAGCGGTATTTCTGTTTAATGAACAGTGCTGTGATTGGCTCACACTCTGCCTGCTAAACCAACCACAGACTCCCTTTAGAAATCTGTGTATTTAATGCCGACCTCTGTGTTTGCTAAAGTAAACACGAGATAAAATACAAGACGCGGTTATTATCCAACCGGGTTCAAGCCTTTCTTTAATGCGTCTTGAGTATAATTAGCATTTAAAGACACGATGAAACTCTCTCTGTGTCTCAGACCTCTGTTTACAACCTGCCAGGACCGGAGAACCGGTTAAAATACCACAAAACCCACAGGAAACACTGAGTTATATGTAGGCCGAATTGAAGATCATTTGTAAAACAGTAAATAAAACACATTAAGTAATATATACATGTATTAAATCTCTGTATGCACAAATAAACAATAAAAAACACAGATATGTGGACGTAGCCTCGCTAAAAACCCACCAAACTATCAAAAGCAGTGAGTTATATGTGGGCCGAATTGAAGATCATGTGTCAAACAGCAAAGAACACACATAAAGTAATATATTTGTATTAAATATCTCTGTATACACGCAAAAACAATAAAAACACAGATTTCTGGAGGCAGTCTGGCTCTCTTCCTACAGTGTAGCTGCTAATGCTAATGCTAGCTACACCAGACTAAGCTGTATTCTAGTTCCTGGATATTTAAACCTAAAAGCTGAATTAAATCAGGATTATTGTGCATGTTAAACACCATGTGTGTGATGTTTATGGTGTAATGTCTATAATGTAATGTGTGGGGATGCATGCATCAGCAAGCCGGTTAGCCTGTTAGCTCTGTTAGCCGTTAGCCTGGCTGTCAGTGTGTAAAACAAATATTTAAGTATAAAGTACCGATGTTCTCTGCACGTGTCAGCACCATAGACTGTATATGATAATATATAATAATATTTAATAATATAATACAACAGTACTGGTGTTTTCAGTACCATAGAGTGTATATATAAATAGATAATAATAAGTACCGATGTTTTCTGGACGTGTCCTCGCTGGGTGATGCTCTTGCTGTGCCGCTCGTTCGCCACCTTCATCCGCTGAATGGCCGACATGGTTCTGTTCGGAGGAGAAGAAGCAGTGAGGAGGCCAGTACCGGAGAGGAGGAGAGCCGGAGGCTGGAGGAGGAGGCCGGTACCGGAGAGGAGGAGAACCAGAGTCTGGAGGAGAGCCGGTACCGGAGAGAAAACGTCCCGCAGGAGGAGGGTCTCTGCCGGTCTGAAGAGGCAAGCTGTTAGCTCGAGCTAGCGTGAAGCTAAGCGTGAAGCTACACCCGCGTCACGTGACGGGGGACAGGCGGCCTCCAGTGGCGGGAAGAAGAACTGCTTTTATTTTAAATAATAACAACAAATGCGTAATTTATAGAAAATATAATAATCTTATTCATTATGTTTAACATTTGGCTTTAAAGGTGAGTGAGAGACCCTGCTCTAAAGGTGATGAGACCCTGCTCTAAAGGTGATGAGACCCTGCTCTAAAGGTGAGAGATGAGACCCTGCTCTAAAGGAGATGAGACCCTGCTCTAAAGGTGATGAGACCCTGCTCTAAAGGTGATGAGACCCTGCTCTAAAGGTGATGAGACCCTGCTCTAAAGGTGAGACATGAGACCCTGCTCTAAAGGTGATGAGACCCTGCTCTAAAGGTGATGAGACCCTGCTCTAAAGGTGAGAGATGAGACCCTGCTCTAAAGGAGATGAGACCCTGCTCTAAAGGTGATGAGACCCTGCTCTAAAGGTGATGAGACCCTGCTCTAAAGGTGATGAGACCCTGCTCTAAAGGTGAGAGATGAGACCCTGCTCTAAAGGAGATGAGACCCTGCTCTAAAGGTGAGAGATGAGACCCTGCTCTAAAGGTGATGAGACCCTGCTCTAAAGGTGATGAGACCCTGCTCTAAAGGTGATGAGACCCTGCTCTAAAGGTGATGAGACCCTGCTCTAAAGGTGAGTGATGAGACCCTGCTCTAAAGGTGAGAGATGAGACCCTGCTCTAAAGGAGATGAGACCCTGCTCTAAAGGTGAGAGATGAGACCCTGCTCTAAAGGAGATGAGACCCTGCTCTAAAGGAGATGAGACCCTGCTCTAAAGGTGAGAGATGAGACCCTGCTCTAAAGGTGATGAGACCCTGCTCTAAAGGTGATGAGACCCTGCTCTAAAGGTGATGAGACCCTGCTCTAAAGGTGAGTGATGAGACCCTGCTCTAAAGGTGATGAGACCCTGCTCTAAAGGAGATGAGACCCTGCTCTAAAGGAGATGAGACCCTGCTCTAAAGGAGATGAGACCCTGCTCTAAAGGTGAGTGATGAGACCCTGCTCTAAAGGAGATGAGACCCTGCTCTAAAGGTGATGAGACCCTGCTCTAAAGGAGATGAGACCCTGCTCTAAAGGTGAGACATGAGACCCTGCTCTAAAGGAGATGAGACCCTGCTCTAAAGGAGATGAGACCCTGCTCTAAAGGTGATGAGACCCTGCTCTAAAGGAGATGAGACCCTGCTCTAAAGGAGATGAGACCCTGCTCTAAAGGAGATGAGACCCTGCTCTAAAGGTGATGAGACCCTGCTCTAAAGGAGATGAGACCCTGCTCTAAAGGAGATGAGACCCTGCTCTAAAGGAGATGAGACCCTGCTCTAAAGGAGATGAGACCCTGCTCTAAAGGAGATGAGACCCTGCTCTAAAGGTGAGTGATGAGACCCTGCTCTAAAGGAGATGAGACCCTGCTCTAAAGGTGAGACATGAGACCCTGCTCTAAAGGAGATGAGACCCTGCTCTAAAGGTGAGACATGAGACCCTGCTCTAAAGGAGATGAGACCCTGCTCTAAAGGAGATGAGACCCTGCTCTAAGGTGATGAGACCCTGCTCTAAAGGAGATGAGACCCTGCTCTAAAGGAGATGAGACCCTGCTCTAAAGGAGATGAGACCCTGCTCTAAAGGTGATGAGACCCTGCTCTAAAGGAGATGAGACCCTGCTCTAAAGGAGATGAGACCCTGCTCTAAAGGAGATGAGACCCTGCTCTAAAGGTGATGAGACCCTGCTCTAAAGGAGATGAGACCCTGCTCTAAAGGTGATGAGACCCGAGTCTCCTGGCCCTAGCTTTCATCATTTTAAGAATTGATCTGCACATTTCTGTGATTTTTTTCTAATTGATAAAATACTTTTCAACATAAATAAATAAAGTAACTGTTATATTATTGCATTATATTAATATGAATATAAATACAGAAAACCAGAGAGTAAAGAATATTAATACATTATTATTTATATTATAAAATAATAATGTATTATATAATAAATGTGTCTTCCTGATCCTTGTTAATGTGACTGTCTTCACAGGAGGTGAACTAGCGGCCCACGGGCCGAATCAGGCCCTTCAGAACTTTTTTCTGGCCCACAAGAGGTTGCCTGCCAATGTAATAGCATAAATAAAACTAATGTCTGATCACACTAAATTCGACGATGCGGCGAAAACGCTGGGTTTTGAATCCGTTATTTTGCTCATTAAAAAAACCAAAAACCCGCACTGTGTCCGCACTTGCCATTGGCTCAGTCAAACTCACGTTACACACACTTTAGTTACAACAGCTTCAAGATGTCTCTCTCTAAGCCCAAGAAACGTAAAGTTGATTCGGAAAATCGCCAATTCCAGAATGAATGGACTGACAAATATGTATTTATTTTGCCAGCCGCAACAAGTAATAAACCGGTGTGTTTATTGTGCAACGAAAGTATATCCGTGATGAAAGAATACAACGTAAAGCGACACTACAACTCAAATCACGGCTCGTTTTCTGCCAGTGTTCCCGTGGGCTCAGAGGAACGGAGAAGGGAAGTACAGGGACTGCTAGCATCATTTGAACGGACTCAAGTGGCTTTTAGTCGCTTTTGCACGGAACAAGAGAGAGCTACGATAGCATCCCTGCGAGTAGCCTGGGACAGAAGAGGCCCTTTACCGACGCGGAGACCGTTAAAGAGTGCATGCTTGCTGTCATCGATGAAGTGGTTATTGACCAAAAAGTAAAAGACAGCGTCACTTCAGCCATTCAAAAAGTACCTCTCTCAGACACAACAACACTTCGCATCAATCGCTGTGGACGAATCAACTGACTGTACTGACATGGCCCAGCTGTGCATCGATGTGAGGTTTTTCGATGGAGTTCGCTTTAGGGAAGAACTTCTGGGGCTTATTCCGTTGGAGGGACACACTACAGGTGAGGTTATCTTTCAAAAGAGAGTCTCGGTTTTTAACAAACGTCAACTGGATTTAAATAAAGTGTGCCTGCTGGTCCCTGATGGCGCTCCGCTATGATCGGCAGAGTGCAGGGGCTGGTGGCGCGTCTGTCAATCTGTGTTGTGTGCAAAGCTCAGTGGTGATTTGAGACACACCATGGACACTGTCAGAACATTGTGAATTTCATTCGCTCAACCTCCAGCCTACAACACCGCCTGTTCCGTCAGCTGCTTGCTGACACGTTTGCTGAACACACGGACTTACTCGTCCATAACGATGCTCAGCAAAGGAAAGGTCCTGGATCGTTTCTGTGAACTCTGCCAGGAGATTGTGTCTTTCCTTCGCACGTAAGCACAAACGAGCTACAAACCTCTTGGAGCGCATGTTAGATGAACACTTTATGGCAGAAGTTTACTTTGTGTGAATTTTTGGACACTTGAACACTTTGAATTGCGAACTGCAGGGTCGCGAAAAGTCTATCGCTGATTTGGTTGAAAGACTTTGTGCCTTCAAGACAAAGCTAACGATCTTCAAACAGACCTAATGACAACACAACTGCTGCACTTCCCAAAACTCCGTGCATTTATGACCACATCACCTGGAGCAAACATAACGCCAGTCATGACTTCATGACAAAATTGACTGATAACTTTACTGACAGATTCCAAGGCTTCAGCATTCAATTGAGGTATTGCAGTTTGCTCGTGACCCGTTTTCCATCAAGCCTGATGCAGACTTCTGTGTAAAAAGAGGTATATCTTGCATTGATGAGAGCCTCTTTCAGATGGAGCTGGTTGATGTGCAGTCTTCCTTTGCTTTAAAGCAGCTCCTGCAGTCTGAGGGTGCAGTGGACTTTGGTCCAACCATGTTAGCCAGTATCAGTACCCCACAATGAGGAAGGTGGCCTTGCTTATACTGACAATGTTTGGATCTACCTATACTTGTGAGTCTAGCTTTTCTCATATGAATGCCATCAAAACAAGGGCACGTTGCTCCATGGCCAATGAGAAGTTGCATGAGTGTCTCAGGATTGCTCTTACCACTTATGAGCCAAGCTATGCTGAAATAGCTAAATCAAGGCAGTGTAATTTCTCTCACTGACTCAAACAGGCTAAACATGACAGAAGTCTGATGCATGGTATGTAGCAGATCTGTTTTTATGGTCATTCATTTTATGGTCATTCAAACAAGCCTACTTACTGTTTTGCAAATTGTAAAAATGTTCCAAGATATGAATGTTATTGTGAGTCTGATGGCTATTGTTTTACTATGTTCTATTTGATTTAGTATTACATTTGATGGATTTGTGTTGTCTTCAAAGCACCTTATGTATGCTTGGAAGTGTTGAGGATTATAAACAGGGCTACTTACTGTTAATGTGATGAATACTGTTTATTATATTCATCTTGTTTTGCACATTAGTGGACATGGAACTGTTGGGGAAAAAACCTCATGTCTCCTTAGTTTTAAAGATGCAACATTTTGCACTTTTGTGTCAAGCCTTGAACCGAAGCTTTCCTACTTTTTGATGGACTGGTTGCTTTCTGTAATGATTTATGTTGATACAATTAAAGTCAAAAAAAGGGATGCTCTTGACTTCATTTAATGTATTAACAAATAACTCTTGCTTGCAGTAGTGTTTAGATACTAATCTATTAACACTACTGCAAGCAAGAGTTATTTGTAGTGATTCCTTGAAAAAGTATTGTGTGGCCCACAAAAGTTGAATAGCCCTGGGTCAGGGTCATCACTCCTTCAGTAGGGTTAGGGTCATCACTCCTTCAGTAGGGTTAGGGTCATCACTCCTTCAGTAGGGTTAGAGTCACTACTCCTTCAGTAGGGTTAGAGTCACTACTCCTTCAGTAGGGTTAGAGTCATCACTCCTTCAGTAGGGTTAGGGTCATCACTCCTTCAGTAGGGTTAGGGTCATCACTCCTTCAGTAGGGTTAGAGTCATCACTCCTTCAGTAGGGTTAGAGTCACTACTCCTTCAGTAGGGTTAGAGTCATCACTCCTTCAGTAGGGTTAGGTCACACTCCTTCAGTAGGGTTAGAGTCACTACTCCTTCAGTAGGGTTAGAGTCACACTCCTTCAGTAGGGTTAGGGTCATCACTCCTTCAGTAGGGTTAGAGTCATCACTCCTTCAGTAGGGTTAGGGTCATCACTCCTTCAGTAGGGTTAGGGTCATCACTCCTTCAGTAGGGTTAGAGTCATCACTCCTTCAGTAGGGTTAGGGTCATCACTCCTTCAGTAGGGTTAGAGTCATCACTCCTTCAGTAGGGTTAGGTCATCACTCCTTCAGTAGGGTTAGGTCATCACTCCTTCAGTAGGGTTAGAGTCATCACTCCTTCAGTAGGGTTAGGGTCATCACTCCTTCAGTAGGGTTAGGTCATCACTCCTTCAGTAGGGTTAGGGTCATCACTCCTTCAGTAGGGTTAGAGTCATCACTCCTTCAGTAGGGTTAGGGTCATCACTCCTTCAGTAGGGTTAGGGTCATCACTCCTTCAGTAGGGTTAGGTCATCACTCCTTCAGTAGGGTTAGGGTCATCACTCCTTCAGTAGGGTTAGGGTCATCATCCTTCAGTAGGGTTAGGGTCATCACTCCTTCAGTAGGGTTAGAGTCATCACTCCTTCAGTAGGGTTAGAGTCACTACTCCTTCAGTAGGGTTAGGGTCATCACTCCTTCAGTAGGGTTAGAGTCACTACTCCTTCAGTAGGGTTAGAGTCACTACTCCTTCAGTAGGGTTAGGGTCACCACTCCTTCAGTAGGGTTAGGGTCATCACTCCTTCAGTAGGGTTAGAGTCACTACTCCTTCAGTAGGGTTAGAGTCACTACTCCTTCAGTAGGGTTAGAGTCACTACTCCTTCAGTAGGGTTAGGGTCACCACTCCTTCAGTAGGTCAGGGTCATCACTCCTTCAGTAGGGTTAGAGTCACTACTCCTTCAGTAGGGTTAGAGTCACTACTCCTTCAGTAGGGTTAGGGTCATCACTCCTTCAGTAGGGTTAGAGTCATCACTCCTTCAGTAGGGTTAGGGTCATCACTCCTTCAGTAGGGTTAGGGTCATCACTCCTTCAGTAGGGTTAGGGTCATCACTCCTTCAGTAGGGTTAGGGTCATCACTCCTTCAGTAGGGTTAGAGTCATCACTCCTTCAGTAGGGTTAGGGTCATCACTCCTTCAGTAGGGTTAGGGTCATCACTCCTTCAGTAGGGTTAGAGTCATCACTCCTTCAGTAGGGTTAGGGTCATCACTCCTTCAGTAGGGTTAGGTCATCACTCCTTCAGTAGGGTTAGGTCATCACTCCTTCAGTAGGGTTAGGTCATCACTCCTTCAGTAGGGTTAGGGTCATCACTCCTTCAGTAGGGTTAGAGTCACTACTCCTTCAGTAGGGTTAGGTCATCACTCCTTCAGTAGGGTTAGAGTCACTACTCCTTCAGTAGGGTTAGAGTCACTACTCCTTCAGTAGGGTTAGAGTCACTACTCCTTCAGTAGGGTTAGGGTCACCACTCCTTCAGTAGGGTCAGGGTCATCACTCCTTCAGTAGGGTTAGAGTCACTACTCCTTCAGTAGGGTTAGAGTCACTACTCCTTCAGTAGGGTTAGAGTCATCACTCCTTCAGTAGGGTTAGAGTCCTACTCCTTCAGTAGGGTTAGAGTCATACTCCTTCAGTAGGGTTAGAGTCACTACTCCTTCAGTAGGGTTAGAGTCATCACTCCTTCAGTAGGGTTAGAGTCACTACTCCTTCAGTAGGGTTAGAGTCATCACTCCTTCAGTAGGGTTAGAGTCACTACTCCTTCAGTAGGGTTAGAGTCACTACTCCTTCAGTAGGGTTAGAGTCACTACTCCTTCAGTAGGGTTAGAGTCATCACTCCTTCAGTAGGGTTAGAGTCATCACTCCTTCAGTAGGGTTAGAGTCACTACTCCTTCAGTAGGGTTAGAGTCACTACTCCTTCAGTAGGGTTAGAGTCATCACTCCTTCAGTAGGGTTAGAGTCACTACTCCTTCAGTAGGGTTAGAGTCACTACTCCTTCAGTAGGGTTAGAGTCATCACTCCTTCAGTAGGGTTAGAGTCATCACTCCTTCAGTAGGGTTAGGGTCATCACTCCTTCAGTAGGGTTAGAGTCACTACTCCTTCAGTAGGGTTAGAGTCATCACTCCTTCAGTAGGGTTAGAGTCATCACTCCTTCAGTAGGGTTAGAGTCACTACTCCTTCAGTAGGGTTAGAGTCACTACTCCTTCAGTAGGGTTAGAGTCATCACTCCTTCAGTAGGGTTAGTCATCACTCCTTCAGTAGGGTTAGAGTCACTACTCCTTCAGTAGGGTTAGGTCATCACTCCTTCAGTAGGGTTAGGTCATCACTCCTTCAGTAGGGTTAGAGTCATCACTCCTTCAGTAGGGTTAGAGTCATCACTCCTTCAGTAGGGTTAGAGTCACTACTCCTTCAGTAGGGTTAGGTCATCACTCCTTCAGTAGGGTTAGGGTCACTACTCCTTCAGTAGGGTTAGAGTCATCACTCCTTCAGTAGGGTTAGAGTCATCACTCCTTCAGTAGGGTTAGAGTCATCACTCCTTCAGTAGGGTTAGGGTCATCACTCCTTCAGTAGGGTTAGAGTCATCACTCCTTCAGTAGGGTTAGAGTCATCACTCCTTCAGTAGGGTTAGAGTCATCACTCCTTCAGTAGGGTTAGAGTCATCACTCCTTCAGTAGGGTTAGAGTCATCACTCCTTCAGTAGGGTTAGGTCATCACTCCTTCAGTAGGGTTAGGTCATCACTCCTTCAGTAGGGTTAGGGTCATCACTCCTTCAGTAGGGTTAGGGTCATCACTCCTTCAGTAGGGTTAGAGTCATCACTCCTTCAGTAGGGTTAGGTCATCACTCCTTCAGTAGGGTTAGGTCATCACTCCTTCAGTAGGGTTAGAGTCATCACTCCTTCAGTAGGGTTAGGGTCATCACTCCTTCAGTAGGGTTAGAGTCATCACTCCTTCAGTAGGGTTAGGGTCATCACTCCTTCAGTAGGGTTAGGGTCATCACTCCTTCAGTAGGTTAGTCATCACTCCTTCAGTAGGGTTAGAGTCATCACTCCTTCAGTAGGGTTAGAGTCACACTCCTTCAGTAGGGTTAGGTCATCACTCCTTCAGTAGGGTTAGTCATCACTCCTTCAGTAGGGTTAGGTCATCACTCCTTCAGTAGGGTTAGGGTCATCACTCCTTCAGTAGGGTTGAGTCATCACTCCTTCAGTAGGGTTAGAGTCACCACTCCTTCAGTAGGGTTAGGGTCATCACTCCTTCAGTAGGGTTAGAGTCATCACTCCTTCAGTAGGGTTAGAGTCACTACTCCTTCAGTAGGGTTAGAGTCATCACTCCTTCAGTAGGGTTAGAGTCATCACTCCTTCAGTAGGGTTAGAGTCATCACTCCTTCAGTAGGGTTAGGGTCATCACTCCTTCAGTAGGGTTAGTCACCACTCCTTCAGTAGGGTTAGAGTCACTACTCCTTCAGTAGGGTTAGAGTCATCACTCCTTCAGTAGGGTTAGGGTCATCACTCCTTCAGTAGGGTTAGGGTCACTACTCCTTCAGTAGGGTTAGAGTCATCACTCCTTCAGTAGGGTTAGGGTCATCACTCCTTCAGTAGGGTTAGGGTCATCACTCCTTCAGTAGGGTTAGGGTCATCACTCCTTCAGTAGGGTTAGAGTCACTACTCCTTCAGTAGGGTTAGGGTCATCACTCCTTCAGTAGGGTTAGAGTCATCACTCCTTCAGTAGGGTTAGAGTCACTACTCCTTCAGTAGGGTTAGGTCATCACTCCTTCAGTAGGGTTAGGGTCATCACTCCTTCAGTAGGGTTAGAGTCATCACTCCTTCAGTAGGGTTAGGGTCATCACTCCTTCAGTAGGGTTAGAGTCCACTCCTTCAGTAGGGTTAGAGTCATCACTCCTTCAGTAGGGTTAGAGTCACTACTCCTTCAGTAGGGTTAGAGTCATCACTCCTTCAGTAGGGTTAGAGTCACTACTCCTTCAGTAGGGTTAGAGTCATCACTCCTTCAGTAGGGTTAGAGTCACTACTCCTTCAGTAGGGTTAGAGTCATCACTCCTTCAGTAGGGTTAGAGTCATCACTCCTTAGCCCTGCCCTAAAACAATATATAAATAAAAGAAAGAAAGCAACAGAGCCCAGAGAAGTTTCTGTTTATTACATCCTGCAGTCCGACTGCTGGTCCACACACACACACACACACACACACACCACACACACACACCACACACACACACACACACACACACACACACACACACACACACACACACACACACACACACACACACCACACACAGGCACACACAAGGCACACACACATACGGCTGGCAGTAGCCAGGTGTCGGGGGTCAGGGGTCACCGGTAGATTTCTACCTGTCTTTAGTCCTTTGTAAACACTGTGACTTCCTGATTTTCACTGCGCTGTGTGAGTCCTCCTATTGGACAGATACGTACGGCAGCCCAAGAGGACATTTGACGTACTGATTTAATCAGAAATGTATTAACTGTTTCTGTTGAGATTCCTGGAAAATGGAAATGACATCAAAGACTTTTCTTTCAAAAAAGTTGATTCTAGAACAAAGCTCTGTCATTGGATCAGTGCGGCCGTCAGATGTCCCTCTCGGGTTGCCGTACGTAGCTGCTGGGGACCAACTGGAGTCTGCACAGTGGAAATCAGGTAACATTAAAATGTCCGCTCTAGCAGCCCAGCCCACTGATGGATCCGATGCGGTCCATCTTCATCCCGAAGCATCCTCTTCCTCTTCCTCCTCCTCTTCCTCCTCCTCCTCTTCCTCTTCCTCTTCCTCATGCCTCATCTTCGACCGCAGGAAGTCAGAAAGAAGCGGGGCACCTCCTGCCTCCTCGCCCATCCCGAGGAGGAGGGGGCGGGACCTTGTGAGGAGCCCTCTGTGATGTAATCAGATGTAGGCGGGGCCAGATCAGATGTGGGCGGGGCCAGGATGAGAGCGGAGAGGCGAGAGCCAAACAGAGAGTCCAAACCTGCAGGAAAATAAAATACTTTATTAGTATAGAGTGGTGCAGGAAGTGACTAAAACCAGGAAGTGAGTCAGCATTTCACCACTTCCTGTTCCCTCGTCTGTGGTTGACTCAAATGTAAGAGACGGATCACGTTTTGTTCTAGGACATTAAATCCATCACAGTGACCCCACTGGTGATTTTTGAAGAGTTGACGTGTCTGAAAAACAATGGTTGTTACCAAGTGGCTGAATAGGACTACAGAAGTCGTGGAGGACGTTGTACGTCATTACGCCGAACACGTGAACAGTCCTCTAAGTTAGTTGCCCTGTTCTGCTTGAAAGCAAGTACCTGCCTCCTGCAAAGTGTTCAAACAAACGCTTCAATTCGTACATCTAGAATCTGTATGTTTGAATATGGATCTTAAGTTGGCGTGACGTTGAAGTCGTGCTGCTGCTCGGCTGTAGTTCCTTTATAGCATAAACGTTAGCATCAGTGGTGGTGTTAGACTTTTTCGTTGTCCGTCAGTTTGACGGACAGGATCGTAACATTTCCGTCATAATCCATTATTTCCCGTCGGGTCACAACTCGTCACCCACATGTCGCGAGTGGAGTACTTCGTGAATGTCGACGGGGGGGGGCTAGTGGAGTACTTCGGGAACGTCGACGTGGGTGGGGGGCTAGTGAGTACTTCGGGAACATCAACGGTGGGGGGGGCTAGTGGAGTACTTCGGGAACGTCGACGGGGGGGGGGGGCTAGTGGAGTACTTCGGAACGTCGACGGGGGGGGGGGGCTAGTGGAGTACTTCGTGGAACATCAACGGCGGGGGGGGGGCTAGTGGAGTACTTCGGGAACCCTCGACGGGGGGGGGGGGGGGTGGGGGGCTAGTGGAGTATACTTCGTGACCACAGAGCGTGGACGATGATCCTGAACAAAACATTTATCAAACAGGTTTGTTTTCCACAGACCTTATTTTTTACTATATTCCAAAATCCTCTGGAGAAATCCTGTTGCTTTTTGTGGAGGGAACACCGCTCCATCAACAGAGGAACCGCTCTATTCCCGTGAGTTCTCCTTATCCATTCATTCATTCGGTGTTTACATCCCACCGCCACCAGACACTCTGACACTCTGACACTCTGACACTCTGACACTCTGTCACTATGACACTCTGACACTCTGACACTCTGACACTCTGACACTCTGTCACTCTGTCACTCTGACACTCTGTCACTCTGACACTCTGACACTCTGACACTCTGACACTCTGACACTCTGACACTCTGACACTCTGACACTCTGACACTCTGTCACTATGACACTCTGACACTCTGACACTCTGACACTCTGACACTCTGTTACTATGACACTCTGACACTCTGACACTCTGACACTCTGACACTCTGACACTCTGACACTCTGACACTCTGTCACTATGACACTCTGACACTCTGACACTCTGACACTCTGACACTCTGTCACTCTGACACTCTGTCACTCTGTCACTCTGACACTCTGTCACTCTGTCACTCTGTCACTCTGACACTCTGTCACTCTGACACTCTGACACTCTGACACTCTGACACTCTGACACTCTGTCACTCTGACACTCTGTCACTCTGTCCTCTGACACTCTGTCACTCTGTCACTCTGTCACTCTGTCACTCTGACACTCTGTCACTCTGACACTCTGACACTCTGACACTCTGACACTCTGACACTCTGTCACTCTGCACTCTGTCACTCTGTCACTCTGTCACTCTGACACTCTGTCACTCTGACACTCTGACCTCTGACACTCTGTCACTCTGTCACTCTGTCACTCTGACACTCTGTCACTCTGACACTCTGACACTCTGACACTCTGACACTCTGACACTCTGACACTCTGTCACTCTGACCTCTGTCACTCTGTCACTCTGTCACTCTGTCACTCTGACACTCTGACACTCTGTCACTCTGTCACTCTGTCACTCTGACACTCTGTCACTCTGACACTCTGACACTCTGTCACTCTGACACTCTGACACTCTGTCACTCTGACACTCTGACACTCTGACACTCTGTCACTCTGACACTCTGTCACTCTGTCACTCTGACACTCTGTCACTCTGTCACTCTGTCACTCTGACACTCTGTCACTCTGACACTCTGACACTCTGTCACTCTGACACTCTGACACTCTGTCACTCTGACACTCTGACACTCTGACACTCTGTCACTCTGACACTCTGTCACTCTGTCACTTTGACACTCTGTCACTCTGTCACTCTGACACTCTGACACTCTGTCACTCTGACACTCTGTCACTCTGACACTCTGACACTCTGTCACTCTGACACTCTGACACTCTGTCACTCTGACACTCTGACACTCTGTCACTCTGTCACTCTGACACTCTGTCACTCTGACACTCTGTCACTCTGTCACTCTGACACTCTGACACTCTGGCACTCTGACACTCTGACACTCTGTCACTCTGACACTCTGTCACTCTGTCACTCTGTCACTCTGTCACTCTGACACTCTGTCACTCTGTCACTTCTGTCACTCTGACACTCTGTCACTCTGACACTCTGACACTCTGTCACTCTGACACTCTGACACTCTGTCACTCTGACACTCTGTCACTCTGTCACTCTGTCACTCTGACACTCTGTCACTCTGACACTCTGACACTCTGACACTCTGTCACTCTGACACTCTGTCACTCTGTCACTCTGACACTCTGACACTCTGTCACTCTGTCACTCTGACACTCTGTCACTCTGACACTCTGACACTCTGACACTCTGTCACTCTGACACTCTGTCACTCTGACACTCTGTCACTCTGTCACTCTGTCACTCTGACACTCTGTCACTCTGTCACTCTGACACTCTGTCACTCTGTCACTCTGTCACTCTGTCACTCTGACACTCTGTCACTCTGTCACTCTGACACTCTGACACTCTCTAGGATGTTACAGAGTGATGTGGATATCATCTACAGAAACAAACATGATGATGATGATGATGGTGGTGATGATGATGGTGATGATGATGATGATGAAGATGATGGTGGTGATGATGATGATGATGATGATGATGATGATGATAATGATGAGGATGATGATGATGATGAATATGATGAAGTTGAAGACCTTCCTCTACCTGTTTTTCGTGTCGTTCAGGTGACGGTCTCGTCTCCACGGCGACGGTGATGAAGAGGAAGAGGAGAGGAAGAGAGAGCAGAGAGAGAAGCGGCCATCTTTGTTTCTTTGAAGGAAAATAAATTAGAAACGTTTTAAAGTCAGAATAAAAAAGCATTAAATAATATTAGATTTTTTATTAAAGCAATTAAATTACATTTCAAGACTTTTTTAAAGCATTTATATTTTATATTTCAAATCGTTTGAATTACAAAACGTGAGATCTGTTTTGATAAATACTGACTTTACATACATTTTTATAGATATATCTATTTTATACATATATCTATCGGTCTGTAGCACCAATGCACCATGATCATCTATCTGTAGCACCAATGCACCATGATCATCTATCTGTAGCACCAATGCACCATGATCATCTATCTGTAGCCCAATGCACCATGATCATCTATCTGTAGCACCAATGCACCATGATCATCTATCTGTAGCCCCAATGCACCATGATCATCTATCTGTAGCCCCAATGCACCATGATCATCTATCTGTAGCCCCAATGCACCATGATCATCTATCTGTAGCCCCAATGCACCATGATCATCTATCTGTAGCCCCAATGCACCATGATCATCTATCTGTAGCCCCAATGCACCATGATCATCTATCTGTAGCCCCAATGCACCATGATCATCTATCTGTAGCCCCAACGCACCATGATCATCTATCTGTAGCCCCAATGCACCATGATCATCTATCTGTAGCCCCAATGCACCATGATCATCTATCTGTAGCCCCAATGCACCATGATCATCTATCTGTAGCCCCAATGCACCATGATCATCTATCTGTAGCCCCAACGCACCATGATCATCTATCTGTAGCCCCAATGCACCATGATCATCTATCTGTAGCACCAATGCACCATGATCATCTATCTGTAGCCCCAATGCACCATGATCATCTATCTGTAGCACCAATGCACCATGATCATCTATCTGTAGCACCAATGCACCATGATCATCTATCTGTAGCACCCAATGCACCATGATCATCTATCTGTAGCCCCAATGCACCATGATCATCTATCTGTAGCACCAATGCACCATGATCATCTATCTGTAGCCCCAATGCACCATGATCATCTATCTGTAGCACCAATGCACCATGATCATCTATCTGTAGCCCCAATGCACCATGATCATCTATCTAGCCCCAATGCACCATGATCATCTATCTGTAGCCCCAATGCACCATGATCATCTATCTGTAGCCCCAATGCACCATGATCATCTATCTGTAGCCCCAATGCACCATGATCATCTATCTGTAGCCCCAATGCACCATGATCATCTATCTATAGCCCCAATGCACCATGATCATCTATCTGTAGCACCAATGCACCATGATCATCTATCTGTAGCCCCAATGCACCATGATCATCTATCTGTAGCCCCAATGCACCATGATCATCTATCTATAGCCCCAATGCACCATGATCATCTATCTGTAGCCCCAATGCACCATGATCATCTATCTGTAGCCCCAATGCACCATGATCATCTATCTGTAGCCCCAATGCACCATGATCATCTATCTGTAGCCCAATGCACCATGATCATCTATCTGTAGCCCAACGCACCATGATCATCTATCTGTAGCACCAATGCACCATGATCATCTATCTGTAGCACCAACGCACCATGATCATCTATCTGTAGCCCCAACGCACCATGATCATCTATCTGTAGCACCAATGCACCATGATCATCTATCTGTAGCACCAATGCACCATGATCATCTATCTGTAGCACCAATGCACCATGATCATCTATCTGTAGCCCCAATGCACCATGATCATCTATGTAGCCCCAATGCACCATGATCATCTATCTGTAGCCCCAATGCACCATGATCATCTATCTGTAGCCCAATGCACCATGATCATCTATCTGTAGCACCAATGCACCATGATCATCTATCTGTAGCCCCTATGCACCATGATCATCTATCTGTAGCCCCAATGCACCATGATCATCTATCTGTA
>JAAKFY010000069.1:302777-305277 GCA_011823955.1 Dissostichus mawsoni | reverse complement strand
GTAGAGAGACAGGTAGAGAGACAGGAAGAGAGACATGAAGAGAGACAGGAGAGAGAGACAGGAAGAGAGACAGGAGGAGAGACAGGTAGAGAGACAGGTAGAGAGACAGGAAGAGAGACATGAAGAGAGACAGGAAGAGAGACATGAAGAGAGACAGGAGGAGAGACAGGTAGAGAGACAGGTAGAGAGACAGGAAGAGAGACATGAAGAGAGACAGGAGGAGAGACAGGTAGAGAGACAGGAAGAGAGACATGAAGAGAGACATGAGGAGAGACAGGTAGAGAGACAGGAAGAGAGACATGAAGAGAGACAGGAGGAGAGACAGGTAGAGAGACAGGTAGAGAGACAGGAAGAGAGACATGAAGAGAGACAGGAAGAGAGACATGAAGAGAGACAGGAGGAGAGACAGGTAGAGAGGGTATCCGTTAATGAATGTATAAGGTGTATTTTGTACAGGGGTACCTTAATGAGTTCATAAAGTATATATTTATACTTAGGTACTTCTTGATAAATATACAAAGTTAGGATTAGGGTTAGAGTTATCTCTAGTACTTGTACCGGGGTATCCCTTGAGGAGTATCTGTAGTACTAGTACCGGGGTACCCCTTGAGGAGTATCTGTAGTACTAGTACCGGGGTACCCCTTGAGGAGTATCTGTAGTACTAGTACCGGGGTATCCCTTGACGAGTATCTGTAGTACTAGTACTGGGGTATCCCTTGACGAGTATCTGTAGTACTAGTACTGGGGTATCCCTTGACAAGTCTATCTAGTACTAGTACCGGGGTATCCCTTGAGGAGTATCTGTAGTACTAGTACCGGGATATCCCTTGACGAGTATCTGTAGTACTAGTACTGGGGTATCCCTTGAGGAGTATCTGTAGTATTAGTACCGGGGTATCCTTGACGAGTATCTGTAGTACTTGTACCGGGGTATTCCTTGATGAGTATCTGTATTACTAGTACCGGGGTATCCCTTGACGAGTATCTGTAGTACTAGTACCGGGGTATCCCTTGAGAAGTCAATCTAGAACTAGTACCGGGGTATCCCTTGATGAGTATATTTAGTACTAGTACCGGGGTATCCCTTGACGAGTCTATCTAGTACTAGTACCGGGGTATCACTTGATGAGTATCTGTAGTACTAGTACCGGGGTATGCCTTGACGAGTCTATCTAGTACTAGTACCGGGGTATGCCTTGACGAGTCTATCTAGTACTAGTACCGGGGTATCCCTTGATGAGTATATTTAGTACTAGTACCGGGGTATCCCTTGATGAGTATATTTAGTACTAGTACCGGGGTATCCCTTGATGAGTATATTTAGTACTAGTACCGGGGTATCCCTTGATGAAGCTGCGGTACAGGTCTCCCAGCTGATCTGAGCTGAGTATATAGAGTATGTGTAGTATGTGTAGTATATAAAGTATATGTAGTACCCGGGTATCCCTTGATGAAGCTGCGGTACAGGTCTCCCAGCTGATCTCCACTGATGTGTCTTGCCGGGTCGTCTGGAGACTTGAAGTCCAGGTCGTATTTCCCGCTGCGGTAGAACTCGGAGGCGGCGACGTCCATCCCGATGATGATCTTATCGGGGTAGCCGGCCTTCTCAATGGCCGTCTTCAGGAGCTCCAGAGCTGCGGGGGGGAATACTTCAGATTAGTAGATGATACTTGATCAGTAAGATTTAAGACAGATGGTTTACATTGAGGTCAAACTGGAGAGTAGGCGGGACAGGAAGTGTGTTTCCACTTCCTGTCTCCTGTGTGCTGCTGATAGCTTATGTTAGCTTAGCTTAAGTGGATGTTGTTAAACTCTTGACTACTGCAGTTTACTTCATGTTGTACACAATCACACATTAGTACAGCTACAGCACTCACTACTCTCCTTCTCTTGGCGGCCCTCGCTAATTCCAGTTGCTAACACTCCTTTTGGCTTTGCTAACGGTAGCTACTTTAGCTTGGTATCTAGCGATGGCCTTCCTCTGGTGCTCTCTCCTGCTCTACCTGTCTCCTTGTCAGTAACTTCCCTTCCTCCCTCACTGGTACCAGAACATGTGTGAGATGCGGTGTAGCTGCGAGGTTGGAGGCGGGATCGTAGTGATAGAATCCCGGCTCTGCACTTTAGAAAGTCAGTAGTTGGCAACAGGTTGGTAACCCCCAGCAGCCAGAAGATAGACGGATTGAAAGTCGTCTCACCCTCGTTGTTCTCCAGGATGTTGGGGGCGAATCCTCCCTCGTCTCCCACGTTGGTGGCGTCTTGCCCGTACTTGGCCTTGATGACGTTCTTCAGGTTGTGGTACACCTGGACGCCAAAACACAGTCAGACACACTACAGGTACAACATGCTAACAATGAAAGAACCATCACAAGATGTATTAAAGTAAATCCCCTCACCTCGGCTCCGATCCTCATGGCCTCGTGGAAGTTGGCGGCTCCGACAGGAAGGATCATGAACTCCTGCATCGCCAGCTTGTTCCCAGCATGGCTGCCGCCGTTAATC
>JAAKFY010000069.1:280277-295277 GCA_011823955.1 Dissostichus mawsoni | reverse complement strand
TCGTATGAGCCTGAAGGCAGCATCTCTCTGGTCCAATGGGATTCCTCCATTTGATTTTTGGATTATTGCAAACAAACAAAAAAAAACGTTTATGATGTTAACACGTTTAGTTCAGAGGATAATCTCCACATATTAACACCACTTTATGATTTCTGAAGTAAGAAGCTAATGGGGCTATATAAGGAACTACAGCACGGTCACATGACTTCACGTCACCACGCTAAGCTAAAGGAGGCTAATGTTGGGCTATAAAGGAACTACAGCACGGTCACATGACTTCACGTCACCACCGCTAAGCTAAAGGTGGCTAATATTGGGCTATAAAGGAACTACAGCACGGTCACATGACTTCACTTCACCACCGCTAAGCTAAAGGAGGCTAATGTTGGGCTATAAAGGAACTACAGCACGGTCACATGACTTCACGTCACCACCGCTAAGCTAAAGGAGGCTAATGTTGGCTATAAAGGAACTACAGCACGGTCACATGACTTCACGTCACCACCGCTAAGCTAAAGGAGGCTAATGTTGGGCTATAAAGGAACAACAGCACGGTCACATGACTTCACTTCACCACCGCTAAGCTAAAGGAGGCTAATGTTGGGCTATAAGGAACTACAGCACGTCACATGACTTCACTTCACCACCGCTAAGCTAAAGGATGCTAATGTTGGGCTATAAAGGAACTACAGCACGGTCACATGACTTCACGTCACCACCGCTAAGCTAAAGGAGGCTAATGTTGGGCTATAAAGGAACTACAGCACGTCACATGACTTCACGTCACCACCGCTAAGCTAAAGGAGGCTAATGTTGGGCTATAAAGGAACAACAGCACGGTCACAGGACTTCAGGTCACCACCGCTAAGCTAAAGGAGGCTAATGTTGGGCTATAAAGGAACTACAGCACATCACATACTTCAGGTCACCACCGCTAAGCTAAAGGTGGCTAATGTTGGGCTATAAAGGAACTACAGCACGGTCACATGACTCACGTCACCACGCTAAGCTAAAGGAGGCTAATGTTGGGCTATAAAGGAACAACAGCACGGTCACAGGACTTCAGGTCACCACCGCTAAGCTAAAGGAGGCTAATGTTGGGCTATAAGGAACAACAGCACGGTCACATGACTTCACGTCACCACCGCTAAGCT
Source organism: Dissostichus mawsoni (assembly GCA_011823955.1). Lineage (NCBI taxonomy): Eukaryota > Metazoa > Chordata > Actinopteri > Perciformes > Nototheniidae > Dissostichus > Dissostichus mawsoni. The sequence goes on along the minus strand of JAAKFY010000069.1, from coordinate 294,123 downwards.
AAAGGAGGCTAATGTTGGGCTATAAAGGAACAACAGCACGGTCACAGGACTTCAGGTCACCACCGCTAAGCTAAAGGAGGCTAATGTTGGGCTATAAAGGAACAACAGCACGGTCACATGACTTCACGTCACCACCGCTAAGCTAAAGGAGGCTAATGTTGGGCTATAAAGGAACTACAGCACGGTCACAGGACTTCACGTCACCACCGCTAAGCTAAAGGAGGCTAATGTTGGGCTATAAAGGAACAACAGCACGGTCACATGACTTCACGTCACCACGCTAAGCTAAAGGAGGCTAATGTTGGGCTATAAAGGAACTACAGCAGGTCACAGGACTTCAGGTCACCACCGCTAAGCTAAAGGAGGCTAAGTTGGGCTATATAAAGGAACTACAGCACGGTCACATGACTTCACGTCACCACCGCTAAGCTAAAGGAGGCTAATGTTGGGCTATAAAGGAACTACAGCACGGTCACATGACTTCAGGTCACCCTGCTAAGCTAAAGGAGGCTAATGTTGGACGTGATGACTCACCTGTAGTAGTCTTGCCCACGCAGATGTTGAAGGTGTTGCCTTCAGCGTCCTTCCGGCTCTCAGCTGCAGGCAGTAGCTGCTGGAGTCCTCGTACTGGTCTCTGATCATCATGCACTTCATCCCAGCCACGACGGGCCCACTCGGTGGAAAGTAGACGTGTCGCCAATCAGCTTCTTAACTTCCTCTGGCTGAAAGACAGACATACAGAGAGGTTATTTTCAGTGGATAACCTCAGATTCATTGATAATCTTTAACCTTAAAGTGTGTTTGCTTTGTTTTGTATATAATATATAATACTGTTTGCTTCTATGAGTTGTAAATATGTTTGTTGATGTAATCTTAAAAACGTTAATGGAGCTATCAGCAACATAGCTAACAGCTAACAGAATTAACAGCTAACAGAAGGAACAGCTAACAGAGCTAACAGCTAACAGAATAAACAGCTAACAGCTAACGAAGCTAAAAGCTAACAGAATTAACAGCGAACAGAAGGAACAGCTAACATAGCTAACAGCTAACAGAATTAACAGCTATTGGAGGTAACAGCTAACAGAGGTAACAGCTAACAGAGGTAACAGCTAACAGATGTACAGCTAACAGATGTACAGCTAACAGAGATGACAGCTAACAGATGTACAGCTACAGAGGTAACAGAGGTACAGCTAACAGAGGTAGCAGCTAACAGAGTAGCAGCTAACAGAGGTAACAGCTAACAGAGGTAACAGAGGTAGCAGCTAACACAGGTAACAGAGTAGCAGCTAACACAGGTAACAGAGGTAACAGCTAAAAGAGGTAACAGAGGTAGCAGCTAACAGAGGTAGCAGCTACAGGTAACGCTAACAGAGGTAGCAGCTAGCAGAGGTAGCAGCTAACAGAGGTAACAGCTAACAGAGGTAACAGCTAACAGAGGTAACAGCTAGCAGAGGTAACAGCTAACAGAGGTAACAGCTAACACAGGTAACAGCTAACAGAGGTAACAGCAACAGAGTAACAGCTAACAGGGGTAGCAGCTAGCAGAGCTAACAGCTAACAGGGGTAGAGCTAGCAGAGCTAACAGCTAACAGGGGTAGCAGCTAGCAGAGGTAACTTTCACTTTCTGTGTTTTTTCACAGCCTGTGAAATTGGCCGCTTAAATTGAATTTACTCTGAACGTTTTTGTGAAACATTGGCGTCGCCAGTGTTGACATGGATTCCTTTAAACTGGTTAGACTGGTTCCACTGTTGAACGAACACACACACACACACACACACACACACACACACACACACACACACACACACACACACACACACACACACACACACACACACACACACACACACACACACACCCCCCTTTGGTCATTTATAATACTAAAACCAATTTTTGGCGGTCTCTTTTGATATGAATCCTTTTCATATATATAGATCAGCGATGTGCAGTCAGGGGAGGCAGGGAGGCAGAGCCTCACCTGCCTCCCCTGACTGCACATCCCCTGTGTTGTAAGTGTGATTTATGTATGATTCCAATCGCTTTTTATAGTCAAAATCAGCAAATTTGCCGAGCTCCGCTAAACTACGGGGAGCGATGAGAAGTGAGGCAGGGACGAGCTCTGCCTCACGTAAAGGCCTCTACACACCGGCCCGACTTTGGGAGTCAGAGGCCGTCCGAAGCCGTCAGAGGCAGTCGGGCATTCGCGTCGCACTACTCAGGTGTTGTGTGTCGTCTCTTTACGGCACATTTTCAACCCTCCCGCTCCTCCCGCCCGGCCAAAGAACGTCGGGACAAATCAATCACTCTGATTGGCTGTTCAGCTTAGCGAATCAGTGCATCAGAAGTGAAGCGGAAGTGAGGGACCAAAACAAACGATAAGAAGGCACACACAGACGGCTAATCTTCCTCATTTCATCTCACCCGGACAGAAGAGTTTTTTTTTATCATGACGGCATGGAATGAAGAAAGTGAAGACCAACTGATCAACTGTTTATATTACTAAGTGTTCTTCTTCTCTCGGTGTATAAAACGCAGTCTATCTTCCGGTTGTTGCCTCTTTTGAATGACGAATACACACTACCGCCGCCTGCTGGTAAGGAGAGTTATTGCCACTCGTCGGCTGAAGTATTTGCGGTGTGTTCGTAGGCGGGCGGCTTTATCCGACGAAGCCAACGAAGCCCGACGTAGCTGACGTAAAAGTCGGGACGCCTTCGGTACGCGTTCGTTGGTCTCAGGTTGGTGTGTAGAGACCTTAAGCCCACAGTAACTGGCTGGAGCGCGGGCACTAATTTTGCGCGGGCACTTATGTTGTGAGCGCGCTCAAGCCAGTTACTGTGGGGTAAGGTGAGGCACAGATGAGGTCTGCCTCAGTCTATGGTCACCCCACAGAAACTGGCTGGAGCGCGGGCCCTAAGCGCATGCCTGTTACCATCTCACTGTAGGTCACACATGTAATGTTTGTAGATCCCTTTATTACATTTATCCTCGCCATCCATAGTCTCTAAATAACTTATTTCACGTATATTTGATATTTAGGCTCGCTGGTCTCATCCATAGACAACGGCAATGAAAAAAGCACCAGGGGAGGCAGCCATAACCTCTGCCGCACTGAAGGGGGCGCACGTGAGCCCACAGGTTCTTGTTGCTACTGTTATTCTACGCAGAGACGGTAGACGCAAACAACAAGCTAGACTTTTGAAACTAGAGGAAGATAAGGAGGACTTTTACAAAAAGTAATAGAGATTGTTGTCCAGAAGGATAGCATGGACTTCATCTTCAAGTCAAGGTAAGACCACCATTGTAATGAAAATGGGATCTTACTAAGAAAGAACCATCCAATATTTAGATTGTGGGAATCCTTTTGTTGAACGGTCTGTTTAAAATGAATCGAAGCATCAGACTAAAAAAGCTTTTGAAAATATCCGAATATTTCGATTAAGGTCAAAATATAATATTTGTAAATCTGACTCTGAAAGAGTCAGTGCCTCAGCAGCCATGGACCTCACCGCACGTCACTGATGTAGATATATATATCTATATATATAGATATATATATCTATATCTATATATATATCTATATTATATATATAGATATATATAGATATATATCTATATCTATATATATGTGTGTGTGTACTGTGTGTGTACTGTGTGTTACTGTGTACTGTGTGTGCTGTGTGTGTACTGTGTGTACAGTGTGTGTACTGTGTTGTACAGTGTGTACTGTGTGTCTACTGTGTGTACTGTGTGTGTACTGTGTGTGCACAGTGTTGTACTGTGTGTACTGTGTGTGCTGTGTGTGTACTGTGTGTACAGTGTGTGTACTGTGTGTGTACAGTGTGTACTGTGTGTCTACTGTGTGTACTGTGTGTGTACTGTGTGTGTACTGTGTGTACGGTGTGTACTGTGTGTGTACTGTGTGTACAGTGTGTACTGTGTGTGTACTGTGTGTGTACTGTGTGTACTGTGTGTACTGTGTGTGCTGTGTGTACTGTGTGTGTACTGTGTGTGTACTGTGTGTGCTGTGTGTGTACTGTGTGTACTGTGTGGTGCTGTGTGTACTGTGTGTGTACTGTGTGTACTGTGTGTACTGTGTGTACTGTGTGTGTGCTGTGTGTACTGTGTGTGTACTGTGTGTGTACTGTGTGTGTACTGTGTGTGTACTGTGTGTACTGTGTGTCTACTGTGTGTACTGTGTGTGTACTGTGTCTACTGTGTGTACTGTGTGTCTACTGTGTGTGTACTTGTACTTCTTTCTGAACCTGTAACGTAGTATTTTCACAGGATTCCTGGAGTTTTACATTTTTAAAGAGACGAGCGATCAGCGGGTTTCAACGAGCTGCCGAAGAATGTGAAGACGAGTACAGACACGACACACAACACACACACACACACACACACACACACACACACACACACACACACACACACACACACACTTCCTGTTGCCTGCAGCCAATCAGAGGCCTCAGCAGAAACCAGAAGTGATGGTCGGTACTTCCTGTATTCGCTGCTGTTTTCTGACATCATGTCCTTATAAGGCATTTAAACCAGAGTCAGTCTGCAGCCGCCAAAACCCAGAAACGCCCGGAAACAGAACGCACCGCAGAATATGAATAATAAATCCTCTTCAGACTAACCGTTAGATTCACGCCTGCGCTTTAAATCCTTACAAATCTGGTTTTTGTTTCGTAAAAACCAACGGATTCTGTTTAAATAAAATGTGTTTAGCCTGAAAGGAGATCACATGGTCTCGTGAACACAGTGGCACATCATACTTTAAAGAACAAAATCGCAATCATCAGAAACGTTTCTGATGATTTGAATAAAGTATCTTAAGCATTGTCGACTTGTTTTTAAAAATCTGTCTCTTTGTTACGTAAAGACTGAGGGATTCGGGTTGTTTTTAAGGAAAGAAACTATCAGAAACATGTGTGTATTTATCGCAGTGTGAAATCAGGAAGTGAAGAGGCTAAACATGATGCTACTGTTAACTAAAAACTCCATGAGTGCAATCCTGAAAGCTTTTGAACAAACTGGATTAAAAGTCAATAAACCAACAGAGAAGCGAGCTGCACAGCGCTGGTTTCTCCTGCAGCACCTGAAGGCAGAGCTGGTTTCTCCTGCAGCACCTGAAGGCAGCGCGGCCCCGCCTGCAGAGCGGGAACCAGCCTAGCCAGTGAACACGCCCGAAACTCAACAAGAAGACTCAACCTGCCGACACGGCGCAGAGAAAACACGCCACTAATCCTGATGTGTGAACACCAGGGGACAAACATTCAGACATGTATACAAATATAAAAGTATCTCCAGATTTACACCAAGAGGAAGTTCCTCAAACTGAAGAGCAACATCTGAGTCATGCTTCACTGTGTGTGAGCATTTTCTCAGGGTTTTAAAGCAGTGTGTGTGTGTGTGTGTGTGTGTGTGTGTGTGTGTGTGTGTGGTGTGTGTGTGTGTGTGTGTGTGTGTGTGTGTGTGTGTGTGTGTGTGTGTGTGTGTGTGTGTGTGTGTGTGTGTGTGTGTGTGTACCGTGATGCACTTCATGTTGTCCGAGGCCGCCCAGGTGCTGCCGTCCTGGCCGCAGATCGCTGCCCCCGAGACGTGTGCCACTCCGTCAGTGGCTGCCATAAGGCTGGTGATGTACCCGTCCCAAGACATCCTGATCAAAACACACACACACACACACACACACACACACACACACACACACACACACACTGATAAGTAACACTTAAACACACGGACTGACACACTAAACCAGCTTCAGGAGTGAAAAACATGAGGACAAACACCATCAAATCATTACACAATACCTGTGTGTGTGTGTTGTGTGTGTGTGTGTGTGGTGTGTGTGAGAGAGGAACCACGTCAGCGTACCTGTGCAGCTAGAGTCTCAGGTATGAGGAAGAGGTGAAGGCAGGAGTCGAATGCAGAAAGGAGGAAGAAGAGTCAGCTTTTATAGTGACAGGAGGCCCCCCCTCTGTTTCACCAAGGAAGTGGAAACAAGGAAGTGTTGTGTGTGTGTGTGTGTGTGTGTGTGTGTGTGTGTGTGTGTGTGTGTGTGTGTGTGTGTGTGTGTGTGTGTGTGTGTGTGTGTGTGTGTGGTGTGTGTGTGTGTGTGTGTGTGTGTGTGTGTGTGTGTGTGTGTGTGTGTGCAGCGAGCTGAGGTGAAGTTTGAACCTTTACAAAGGAAGTCCTCACAGACACAGATATACTTACATTATTCTAACTCTTTAAAAAAGACTTAAAAAACATAAATAAAAAGTCCTCACCTAAATAACAACAACTCACAGAAGTCTGTAAACAGTCCTCACTGGAATAAAGGGTTAGTGTGTGTGTGTGTGTGTGTGTGTGTGTGTGTGTGTGTTCCCCAGGGTATGCATACTGTAGAGATGTTGGCTTGTATAAACCCGTCAGTCTGAGACACCGCACCCTTCCTCTCTCTCACACACACACACACACATTTTAAATACTTCGGGGTCAGAGGTCAGGCTGACCGGTGTTACCTGTACCTACCTGTTAAATGGCCCTCACACACACACACACAATGACACTATGGTCATTCTATCCCTTTCTTTATGCTATCGCTAATACTGGTTTTATTTCTATTAAATAAGTGTTTTTACGTTTAATATTTTACTGTGTGTGTATGTACTCGACTCGTTGTACGATACATCTGATGTTGTGTGTATTTCTGCTGCAGTATTGTGTAGTAATACTCTGGTACTTGTGGTACAGTGTGTACTCTGGCTGTAGAAATACACACCGAGTCACAACACGTCCGTCTGCCTGCACTCACAACATACACACACACACACACTCTCAAAACACACACACACACACACACACACACAAACACACACGCACACACACTCTCAAACACACACTCACACACACAGGCCCCGACTGGCTCAGGTATTCGTGTGTGTGTTTGTGGTGTGTGTGTGTGTGTGGAATGCAGCATGTACGATCAGGAGAAAGGATATGTTAGCGTTAGCGATAGCATTCAGACTTTAACGCTGTGTGTTTATGAAGCTGCTGGACTGCAGGTCCCAGAATGCATTGCAGGTGCAGTGTTGTGGTTGCACAAAGAGAGACTAACAGCGACTGTAAACATGCAAACACACAAAGAGACACACAATGATACAAATAGAGACACCGTGAAACAAAGAGTTTTCTTCAGGTGTGTGAGTGTGTGGTGTGGTGTGTGTGAGAGTGTGTGTGTGTGTGTGAGTGTGTGTGTGTGTGAGTGTGTGTGTGTGTGAGTGTGTGTGTGAGTGTGTGTGTGTGTGTGAGTGTGTGTGTGTGTGTGAGAGTGTGTGTGTGTGTGTGTGTGAGTGTGTGTGTGTGTGAGTGTGTGGTGTGTGAGTGTGTGAGTGTGTGTGTGTGTGTGTGTGTGAGAGTGTGCACAAAGTGAAACACATCAGCAGGAAGTGGTTTGTGTGGAAACAAACTGCAGCTTTCTGCACATCTACTCTCCCCTCATAGAGTGAGGACTTTTTATTACAGTGAGGACTTTTTATTACAGTGAGGACTTTTTATTACAGTGAGTACTTTTTATTCCAGTGAGTCCTTTTTATTACAGTGAGTCCTTTTTATTACAGTGAGTACTTTTTATTACAGTGAGTACTTTTTATTACAGTGAGTACTTTTTATTACAATTACAGTGAGTACTTTTTATTACAGTGAGTACTTTTTATTCCAGTGAGTACTTTTTATTCCAGTGAGTCCTTTTTATTACAGTGAGTACTTTTTATTATAGTGAGTCCTTTTTATTACAGTGAGTACTTTTTATTACAGTGAGTACTTTTTATTACAGTGAGTACTTTTTATTCCAGTGAGTACTTTTATTCCAGTGAGTCCTTTTTATTACAGTGAGTACTTTTTATTACAGTGAGTCCTTTTTTTACAGTGAGTCCTTTTTATTACAGTGAGTACTTTTTATTACAATTACAGTGAGTACTTTTTATTCCAGTGAGTCCTTTTTATTACAGTGAATACTTTTTATTACAGTGAGTACTTTTTATTCCAGTGAGTCCTTTTTATTACAGTGAGTACTTTTTATTACAGTGAGTATTTTTATTACAGTGAGTACTTTTTATTACAATTACAGTGAGTACTTTTTATTCCAGTGAGGACTTTTTATTACAGTGAGGACTTTTATTACAGTGAGGACTTTTTATTACAGTGAGTACTTTTTATTACAGTGAGTACTTTTTATTACAATTACAGTGAGTACTTTTTATTACAGTGAGTACTTTTATTCCAGTGAGTACTTTTTATTCCAGTGAGTCCTTTTTATTACAGTGAGTACTTTTTATTACAGTGAGTCTTTTTATTACAGTGAGTACTTTTATTACAGTGAGTACTTTTATTACAATTACAGTGAGTACTTTTTATTACAGTGAGTACTTTTTATTCCAGTGAGTACTTTTTATTCCAGTGAGTCCTTTTTATTACAGTGAGTACTTTTTATTACAGTGAGTCTTTTTATTACAGTGAGTACTTTTTATTACAGTGAGTACTTTTTATTACAGTGAGTACTTTTTATTACAATTACAGTGAGTACTTTTTATTACAGTGAGTACTTTTTATTCCAGTGAGTACTTTTTATTCCAGTGAGTCCTTTTTATTACAGTGAGTACTTTTTATTACGGTGAGTCCTTTTTATTACAGTGAGTACTTTTTTATTACAGTGAGTACTTTTTATTACAATTACAGTGAGGACTTTTTATTCCAGTGAGTCCTTTTTATTACAGTGAGTCCTTTTTATTACAGTGAGTACTTTTTATTACAATTACAGTGAGTACTTTTTATTCCAGTGAGTCCTTTTTATTACAGTGAATACTTTTATTACAGTGAGTACTTTTTATTCAGTGAGTCCTTTTTATTACAGTGAGTACTTTTTATTACAGTGAGTACTTTTTATTACAGCGAGTACTTTTTATTACAATTACAGTGAGTACTTTTTATTCCAGTGAGTACTTTTATTCCAGTGAGTACTTTTTATTACAGTGAGTACTTTTATTCCACTGAGTACTTTTTATTCCAGTGAGTCTTTTTATTACAGTGAGTACTTTTTATTCCAGTGAGTACTTTTTATTCCAGTGAGTCCTTTTATTACAGTGAGTACTTTTTATTACAGTGAGTACTTTTTATTACAATTACAGTGAGTACTTTTTATTCAGTGAGTCCTTTTATTACAGTGAATATTTTTATTACAGTGAGTACTTTTTATTACAATTACAGTGAGTACTTTTTATTCCAGTGAGTCCTTTTTATTACAATTACAGTGAGTACTTTTTATTACAATTACAGTGAGTACTTTTTATTCCAGTGAGTACTTTTTATTACAATTACAGTGAGTACTTTTTATTACAATTACAGTGAGTACTTTTTATTAAAATTACAGTGAGGATTTTATTCCAGTGAGTCCTTTTTATTACAATTACAGTGAGTCCTTTTTATTACAGTGAGTACTTTTTATTACAGTCAGGACTTTTTATTCCAGTGAGTCCTTTTTATTACAGTGAGTACTTTTTATTCCAGTGAGTCTTTTATTACAGTGAGTACTTTTTATTACAATTACAGTGAGTACTTTTATTACAGTGAGTACTTTTATTACAGTGAGTACTTTTTGTTACAGTGAGTACTTTTTATTACAGTGAGTACTTTTTATTACAATTACAGTGAGTACTTTTTATTCCAGTGAGTACTTTTTATTACAGTGAGTACTTTTTATTACAGTGAGTACTTTTTATTACAATTACAGTGAGGACTTTTATTACAATTACAGTGAGGACTTTTTATTCCAGTGAGTCCTTTTTATTACAATTACAGTGAGTACTTTTTATTACAATTACAGTGAGTACTTTTTATTCCAGTGAGTACTTTTTATTACAGTGAGTACTTTTTATTACAATCACAGTGAGGACTTTTTATTACAATTACAGTGAGGACTTTTTATTCCAGTGAGTCCTTTTTATTACAATTACAGTGAGTACTTTTTATTACAGTGAGTAGTTTTTATTACAGTGACTACTTTTATTACAATTACAGTGAGGACTTTTTATTCCAGTGAGTACTTTTTATTCCAGTGACTACTTTTTATTACAGTGAGTACTTTTTATTACAGTGAGTACTTTTTATTACAATTACAGTGACTACTTTTTATTACAGTGAGTACTTTTTATTACAGTGAGTACTTTTTATTACAATTACAGTGAGTACTTTTATTCCAGTGAGTACTTTTTATTACAGTGAGTACTTTTTATTACGGTGAGTACTTTTTATTACAATTACAGTGAGGACTTTTTATTCCAGTGAGTCCTTTTTATTCCAGTGAGTCCTTTTTATTCCACTGAGTTATTATTACAGTGAGTACTTTTTATTCCAGTGAGTACTTTTATTACTTTTTATTACAGTGAGTACATTTTATTACAGTGAGTACTTTTTTTTACAGTGAGTATTTTTTTACAATTACAGTGAGGACTTTTATTCCAGTGAGTCCTTTTTATTACAGTGAGTACTTTTTATTCCAGTGAGTCCTTTTATTACAGTGAGTACTTTTTATTACAGTGAGTACTTTTTATTACAATTACAGTGAGTACTTTTTATTACAGTGAGTACATTTTATTACAGTGTGTCCTTTTTATTACAGTGAGTACTTTTATTACAGTAAGTACTTTTTATTACAGTGAGTACTTTTCATTACAATTAAAGTGAGTACTTTTTATTACAGTGAGTACTTTTTATTACAGTGAGTACTTTTTATTACAATTACAGTGAGTACTTTTTATTACAGTGAGTACTTTTTATTACAGTGAGTCCTTTTTATTACAGTGAGTACTTTTTATTACAGTAAGTACTTTTTATTACAGTGAGTACTTTTTATTACAATTAAAGTGAGTACTTTTTATTACAGTGAGTACTTATTACAGTGAGTACTTTTTATTACAATTACAGTGAGTACTTTTTATTCCAGTGAGTATTTTTTATTACAGTGAGTACTTTTTATTACAATGAGTACTTTTTATTACAATTACAGTGAGGAATTTTTATTACAATTACAGTGAGGACTTTTATTCCAGTGAGTCCTTTTTATTACAGTGAGTACTTTTTATTACAGTTAGTACTTTTTATTACAGTGAGTACTTTTTATTACAATTACAGTGAGGACTTTTATTACAATTACAGTGAGGACTTATTATTCCAGTGAGTCCTTTTTATTACAGTGAGTACTTTTTATTACAGTGAGTACTTTTTATTACAGTGAGTACTTTTTTACAATTACGTGAGGACTTTTTATTCCAGTGAGTCCTTTTTATTACAGTGAGTACTTTTTATTCCAGTGAGTCCTTTTTATTACAGTGAGTACTTTTTATTACAATTACAGTCAGTACTTTTTATTACAGTGAGTATTTATTACAGTGAGTCCTTTTTATTACAGTGAGTACTTTTATTACAGTGAGTACTTTTTATTACAGTGAGTACTTTTTATTACAATTACAGTGAGTACTTTTTATTCCAGTGAGTACTTTTTAATACAGTGAGTACTTTTTATTACAATTACAGTGAGTACTTTTTATTCCAGTGAGTACTTTTTATTACAGTGAGTACTTTTTATTACAATTACAGTGAGGACTTTTATTACAATTACAGTGAGGACTTTTTATTCCAGTGAGTCCTTTTTATTACAATTACAGTGAGTACTTTTATTCCAATTACAGTGAGTACTTTTTATTCCAGTGAGTACTTTTTATTACAATTACAGTGAGTACTTTTTATTACAGTGAGTACTTCTTATTACAGTGAGTACTTTTTTATTACAATTACAGTGAGTACTTTTTATTCCAGTGAGTATTTTTTATTACAGTGAGTACTTTTTATTACAATGAGTACTTTTTATTACAATTACAGTGAGGAATTTTTATTACAATTACAGTGAGGACTTTTTTATTCCAGTGAGTCCTTTTTATTACAGTGAGTACTTTTTATTACAGTTAGTACTTTTTATTACAGTGAGTACTTTTATTACAATTACAGTGAGGACTTTTTATTACAATTACAGTGAGGACTTATTATTCCAGTGAGTCCTTTTTATTACAGTGAGTACTTTTTATTACAGTGAGTACTTTTATTACAGTGAGTACTTTTTATTACAATTACAGTGAGGACTTTTTATTCCAGTGAGTCCTTTTTATTACAGTGAGTACTTTTTATTCCAGTGAGTCCTTTTTATTACAGTGAGTACTTTTATTACAATTACAGTCAGTACTTTTTATTACAGTGAGTACTTTTTATTACAGTGAGTCCTTTTTATTACAGTGAGTACTTTTATTACAGTGAGTACTTTTTATTACAGTGAGTACTTTTATTACAATTACAGTGAGTACTTTTTATTCCAGTGAGTACTTTTTATTACAGTGAGTACTTTTTATTACAATTACAGTGAGGACTTTTATTACAATTACAGTGAGGACTTTTTATTCCAGTGAGTCCTTTTTATTACAATTACAGTGAGTACTTTTTATTCCAATTACAGTGAGTACTTTTTATTCCAGTGAGTACTTTTTTATTCCAGTGAGTACTTTTTATTACAGAGACTTTTTATTACAATTACAGTGAGTACTTTTTATTACAATTACAGTGAGGACTTTTTATTCCAGTGAGTCCTTTTTATTACAATTACAGTGAGTACTTTTTATTACAGTGAGTACTTTTTATTACAGTGAGTACTTTTTATTCCAGTGAGTCCTTTTTATTACAATTACAGTGAGTCCTTTTTATTACAGTGAGTACTTTTTATTACAGTGAGTACTTTTTATTACAATTACTTTGAGTACTTTTTATTACAGTGAGTACTTTTTATTACAGTGAGTACTTTTTATTACAATTACAGTGAGTACTTTTTATTCCAGTGAGTACTTTTTATAACAGTGAGTACTTTTTATTACAGTGAGTACTTTTTTTCCCAGTGAGGACTTTTTATTCCAGTGAGTCCTTTTTATTACAGTGAGTACTTTTTATTACAATTACAGTGAGGACTTTTTTATTACAATTACAGTGAGTACTTTTTATTACAGTGAGTACTTTTTATTACAATTACAGTGAGGACTTTTATTACAATTACAGTGAGGACTTTTTATTCCAGTGAGTCCTTTTTATTACAGTGAGTACTTTTTATTACAGTGAGTACTTTTTATTACAGTGAGTACTTTTTATTACAATTACAGTGAGGACTTTTATTCCAGTGAGTCCTTTTATTACAGTGAGTACTTTTTATTCCAGTGAGTCCTTTTTATTACAGTGAGTACTTTTTATTACAATTACAGTCAGTACTTTTATTACAGTGAGTACTTTTTATTACAGTGAGTCCTTTTTATTACAGTGAGTACTTTTTATTACAGTGAGTACTTTTTATTACAGTGAGTACTTTTATTACAATTACAGTGAGTACTTTTATTAAAATTACAGTGAGGACTTTTTATTCCAGTGAGTCCTTTTTATTACAATTACAGTGAGTCCTTTTTATTACAGTGAGTACTTTTTATTACAGTCAGGACTTTTTATTCCAGTGAGTCCTTTTTATTACAGTGAGTACTTTTTATTCCAGTGAGTTCTTTTTATTACAGTGAGTACTTTTTATTACAATTACAGTGAGTACTTTTTATTACAGTGAGTACTTTTATTACAGTGAGTACTTTTTGTTACAGTGAGTTACTTTTTATTACAGTGAGTACTTTTTATTACAATTACAGTGAGTACTTTTTATTCCAGTGAGTACTTTTATTACAGTGAGTACTTTTTATTACAGTGAGTACTTTTTATTACAAT
>JAAKFY010000069.1:276966-279277 GCA_011823955.1 Dissostichus mawsoni | reverse complement strand
GTTAGGGTCATCACTCCTTCAGTAGGGTAGAGTCATCACTCCTTCAGTAGGGTTAGGGTCACACTCCTTCAGTAGGGTTAGAGTCATCACTCCTTCAGTAGGGTTAGGGTCATCACTCCTTCAGTAGGGGTAGAGAGTCACACTCCTTCAGTAGGGGTAGAGTCATCAATCCTTCAGTAGGGTTAGGGTCATCATCCTTCAGTAGGGTTAGAGTCATCACTCCTTCAGTAGGGTTAGGGTCATCACTCCTTCAGTAGGGGTAGAGTCATCACTCCTTCAGTAGGGTTAGGGTCATCACTCCTTCAGTAGGGTTAGAGTCATCACCCTTCAGTAGGGTTAGAGTCATCACTCCTTCAGTAGGGTAGAGTCATCACTCCTTCAGTAGGGTTAGGGTCATCACTCCTTCGTAGGGGTAGAGTCATCACTCCTTCAGTAGGGTTAGAGTCATCACTCCTTCAGTAGGGTTAGAGTCATCACTCTTCAGTAGGGTTAGAGTCTCACTCCTTCAGTAGGGTTAGAGTCATCACTCCTCAGTAGGGTTAGAGTCATCACTCCTTCAGTAGGGTTAGAGTCATCACTCCTTCAGTAGGGTTAGGGTCATCACTCCTTCAGTAGGGTTAGAGTCATCACTCCTTCAGTAGGTTAGAGTCATCACTCCTTCAGTAGGTTAGGGTCATCACTCCTTCAGTAGGGTTAGAGTCATCACTCCTTCAGTAGGGTTAGGGTCATCACTCCTTCAGTAGGTTAGAGTCAACTCCTTCAGTAGGGTTAGAGTCATCACTCCTTCAGTAGGGTTAGAGTCATCACTCCTTCAGTAGGTTAGGGTCATCACTCCTTCAGTAGGGTTAGAGTCATCACTCCTTCAGTAGGGTTAGAGTCATCACTCCTTCAGTAGGGTTAGAGTCATCACTCCTTCAGTAGGGTTAGAGTCACTACTCCTTCAGTAGGGTTAGAGTCACTACTCCTTCAGTAGGGTTAGAGTCATCACTCCTTCAGTAGGGTTAGAGTCACTACTCCTTCAGTAGGGTTAGAGTCATCACTCCTTCAGTAGGGTTAGGGTCATCACTCCTTCAGTAGGGTTAGAGTCATCACTCCTTCAGTAGGGGTAGAGTCATCACTCCTTCAGTAGGTTAGAGTCATCACTCCTTCAGTAGGGTTAGAGTCATCACTCCTTCAGTAGGTTAGAGTCATCACTCCTTCAGTAGGGTTAGGGTCATCACTCCTTCAGTAGGGTTAGGGTCATCACTCCTTCAGTAGGGTTAGAGTCATCACCCTTCAGTAGGGTTAGAGTCATCACTCCTTCAGTAGGGTTAGGGTCATCACTCCTTCAGTAGGGTTAGGGTCATCACTCCTTCAGTAGGGTTAGAGTCATCACTCCTTCAGTAGGGGTAGAGTCATCACCCTTCAGTAGGGTTAGAGTCATCACTCCTTCAGTAGGGTTAGAGTCATCACTCCTTCAGTAGGTTAGAGTCATCACTCCTTCAGTAGGGTTAGGGTCATCACTCCTTCAGTAGGGTTAGGGTCATCACTCCTTCAGTAGGGTTAGAGTCATCACTCCTTCAGTAGGGTTAGGGTCATCACTCCTTCAGTAGGGTTAGAGTCATCACTCCTTCAGTAGGGTTAGAGTCATCACTCCTTCAGTAGGGTTAGGGTCATCACTCCTTCAGTAGGGTTAGAGTCATCACTCCTTCAGTAGGGTTAGAGTCATCACTCCTTCAGTAGGGTTAGAGTCATCACTCCTTCAGTAGGGTTAGAGTCATCACTCTTCAGTAGGGTTAGGGTCATCACTCCTTCAGTTGGGTTAGGGTCATCACTCCCGCAGTAGGGTTAGGGTCATCACTCCCTCAGTAGGGTTAGAGTCACTACTCCTTCAGTAGGGTTAGAGTCATCACTCCTTCAGTAGGGTTAGGGTCATCACTCCTTCAGTAGGGTTAGGGTCATCACTCCTTCAGTTGGGTTAGGGTCATCACTCCGCAGTAGGGTTAGGGTCATCACTCCCTCAGTAGGGTTAGAGTCATCACTCCTTCAGTAGGGTTAGAGTCATCACTCCTTCAGTAGGGTTAGGGTCATCACTCCTTCAGTTGGGTTAGGGTCATCACTCCCGCAGTAGGGTTAGAGTCATCACTCCTTCAGTAGGGTTAGGGTCACTCCTTCAGTAGGGTTAGGGTCATCACTCCTTCAGTTGGGTTAGGGTCATCACTCCCGCAGTAGGGTTAGGGTCATCACTCCTTCAGTAGGGTTAGGGTCATCACTCTTCAGTAGGGTTAGAGTCATCACTCCTTCAGTAGGGTTAGAGTCATCACTCCTTCAG
>JAAKFY010000069.1:259466-271966 GCA_011823955.1 Dissostichus mawsoni | reverse complement strand
GAAGCGTGTGTATGTGTGTGTGTTGTGTGTGTGTGTGTGTGTGTGTGTGTGTGTGGTGTGTGGTGTGTGTGTGTGTGTGTGTGTGTGTGTGTGTGTGTGTGTGTGTGTGTGTGTGTGTGTGTGGTGTGTGTGTGTGTGTGTGTGTGTGTGTGTGTGTGTGTGTGTGTGTGTGTGTGTGTGTGTGTGTGTGTGTGTGTGTGTCTCTCTCAGGTGTTGGAGCCATGACTTGGTCCCCGTTAGCCTGTGGGCTCCTGACGGGGAAATATAACGAGGGAGTCCCCCCCAGCTCCAGGGCCAACATCAAGGTACACACACACACACACACACACACACACACACACTCACAGAAAAAATATTAAATACTTTTTTTTAAAACAAACAAAGTTTCGGGAAATGTGCAAAGACTTTCCAAATATATAAGAAATTAGAAAAAAAAAAAAGGATACAATAATGATTAAAGCGTTATTTTGTGTGTGTGTGTGTGTGGTGTGTGTGTGTGTGTGTGTGTGTTGTGTGTGTGTGTGTGTGTGTGTGTGTGTGTGTGTGTGGTGTGTGTGTGTGTGTGTGTGTGCGTGTGTGTGTGTGTGTGTCTGTGTGTCTGTGTGTGTGTGTGTGTGTGTCTGTGTGTGTGTGTGTGTGTGTGTCTGTGTGTCTGTGTGTGGTGTGTGTGTCTATCTCTGTGTGTGTGTGTGTGTGTGTGTGTGTGTGGTGTGTGTGGTGTGTGTGTGTGTGTGTGGTGGTGGTGTGTGTGTGGTGTGTGTGTGTGTGTGTGTGTGTGTGTGTTGTGTGTGTGTGTGTGTGTGTGGTGTGTGTGTGTGTGTTGTGTGTGTGTGTGTGTGTGTGCAGGCTATGATTGGCTGAAGCAGCGTCTCTGCAGTGATGAGGGGAAGAAGCAGCTGAGTCAGATCAGAGAGCTCCACCTGCTGGCAGAGAAGCTGAACTGCACCTCCGCCAGCTGGCTATAGGTACAGGTGTTCATATTACTGTCTCTCACCTGTCTCTCTCTCACCTGTCTCTCTCTCACCTGTCTGTCTCTCACCTGTCTGTCTCTCACCTGTCTCTCACCTGTCTCACCTGTCTTCACCTGTCTCCCACCTGTCTCTCACCTGTCTCACCTGTCTCCCACCTGTCTCTCACCTGTCTCACCTGTCTCTCACCTGTCTCCCACCTGTCTCTCACCTCTTTCACCTGTCTCTCACCTGTCTCTCACCTGTCTCTCACCTGTCTCCTGTCTCCACCTGTCTCACCTGTCTCTCACCTGTCTCTCACCTGTCTCTCACCTGTCTCACCTGTCTCTCACCTGTCTCACCTGTCTCTCACCTGTCTCTCATTTGTCTCACCTGTCTCTCACCTGTCTATCACCTGTCTCACCTGTCTCCCACCTGTCTCACCTGTCTCTCACCTATCTCACCTGTCTCTCACCTCTCTGACCTCTTTCACCTGTCTCTCACCTGTCTCACCTGTCTCACCTGTCTCTACCTGTCTATCACCTGTCTCACCTGTCTCCCACCTGTCTCACCTGTCTCTCACCTATCTCACCTGTCTCTCACCTCTCTCACCTCTTTCACCTGTCTCTCACCTGTCTCTCACCTGTCTCTCACCTGTCTCTCATCTCTCTCACCTCTTTCACCTGTCTCTCACCTGTCTCACCTGTCTCTCACCTGTCTCACCTGTCTCTCACCTGTCTTTCACCTGTCTCCCACCTGTCTCTCACCTGTCTCACCTGTCACCTGTCTCACCTGTCTCTCACCTGTCTCTCACCTGTCTCACCTGTCTCTCACCTGTCTCTCACCTGTCTCTCACCTGTCTATCACCTGTCTATCACCTGTCTCACCTGTCTCTCAGCGTGGTGTCTTCGCAGTGAGGGAGTGAGCTCGGTTCTTCTGGGGTCTCGAACACAGATCAGCTGCTGGAGAACCTCGGCTCCATCCGGGTACGATCACATGACGTCATGTTTACATCATAGACAGAACACTAAACAAACATTATATGTTCTGCTTCAGGTTCTCTCTCAGCTGACTCCGCCCCTCATCGCTGAGATGGACGCGTTGCTAGGCAACAAGCCACGAAACGGCAAGAAGGAGGCGAGGAGCTGAGGAGACAAGGAGACAAGGAGACGAGGAGGAAGCGAGGAGGCGAGGAGACGAGGAGGAAGCGAGAGAAGAGAGAGAGGAGACGAGGATGCGAGGAGATGAGGAGGAAGTGAGGAGACAAGGAGATGAGGAGACGAGGAGGAAGCGAGGAGCTGAAGAGACGAGGAAACGAGGAAATAAGGAAATAAGGAGGCGAGGAGACAAGGAGACAAGGAGATAAGGAGGCGAGGAGGAAGCGAGGAGACGAGGAGCTGAGGAGATTAAGGAGATAAGGAGGTGAGGAGACGAGGAGGAAGTGAGGAGACGAGGAGCTGAGGAGATAAGGAGGCGAGGAGACAAGGAGGAAGGAGGAAAACAAAGACTTGAAGAGAGGAACCCAAAGAAGAACAAGGACACAAGGAAGGAACTAAGTAAGGATACAAGGAAGGACTTTGAGAAGGATATAAAAAGGATGGAAAACAAATGAAGGGCACAAAGGAGGACTTAGAGAAGGATATAAAGGACTTGAGGCAGGAGATGAAGAAGGACACTAGAGTGGAGGATGATGAACCTTTATTGACTTCAGGGACGCAGACGATATATCTATTCTTATAAAAACAGCTTCGAGTCTCTGTCTGCACGACGCCCTGAGCCCTGACCCCCTGAGCCCTGACCCCTGAGCCCTGATCCCCTGAGCCCTGACCCCCTGAGCCCTGACCCCCTGACCCTGAGCCCTGACCCCCTGAGCCCTGACCCCCTGAGCCCTGACCCTGAGCCCTGACCCTGATCCCCTGAGCCCTGACCCCCTGAGCCCTGACCCTGATCCCTGAGCCCTGAGCCCTGACCCCTGACCCCTGAGCCCTGACCCCTGAGCCCTGACCCCTGAGCCCTGACCCCTGATCCCCTGAGCCCTGACCCCTGAGCCCTGATCCCTGACTCCCTGAGCCCTGAGCCCCTGACCCCCTGATCCCTGAGCCCTGACCCCCTGAGCCTGACCCCCTGACCCTGAGCCCTGAGCCCCTGAGCCCTGACCCCTGAGCCCTGACCCCTGAGCCCTGACCCCCTGAGCCCTGACCCCTACTTTGTTTCTTTCTTTGTTTGTTTGTTTGTTTTTGGGTTTGTTTGTTTGTTTTTGTGTTCTATATCGTATAAGGCTTCGCCCTCTAAGGCTATCGCTATTGGGTAATCCCACTGCGCATGCGCAGCACTGACAGACTTAATCCATGCCCACCTATGATGTGGGCCCCACCTACGGACTCACTTCCGTATAAATAGGAAGTAGGCCCTACAATCTGCTCCCACCTTTCTTCAGCACTCCGTTGCAGAAGCACTGTCAGGCATAAGTTCTTTTCAGAGCTGTTTACTAAAAAGCAAACATTCCTCCGGAGAGGCCCGACATAGGAGTTACGACCGGCGCTCACGGTGTGAGTCCTGCCGGGGATTGGAGCATGCAAACGCGGCTCTCACTCCCCAGGTGTCGTGCACTCATTGTGTCCGTCTCCCTCTGGCCCTCAGACAGCGGAGAGCGGAGGCTCTCGCTGCGCGGCCGAGGAGGATTGGCTGGTCCAGGAGTCTTACTCTGTGGACCAAGCCCTTGAGTTATTCGATCCGAGTGGCGGGCAGCAGTAGGCGACTCCTTCCCCTCCATTCACGGATCACCATGTGGTTCCCCCGGCCCCATCCTCCCTCTCCACCGGACGGGGGAGACAGGACGGGGCCCGGTGTCAGCCCGGCAGCCGAGCCTATGGGTTCGGCTGCCGGGCTGACACCGGGTCACATGGTCCCTCTACCCGCCATCTCGGCTCTGCCGTCGATAGGCTATTCTCCAGGAACTCCAGGAGATCATCGGAAAGGCAGCCGCCTAATGAGATCTCCCCGTTCCCCCGGTTCGGGAGAGCTCTCCTCCGGATGACATAACACCGGCATAAACCGGCTGTCTTTAAAACCTGTCGGTTGATTAGACAGCACGGGCTTGTTTCCTATGTCACAGATATGCCTCCTCCACACACCTCAATCAATCAATCAATGTTTATTTATATAGCCCAATATCACAAATGTTACATTTGTCTCAGTGGACTTCACAGTTTGTACAGAATATCAGTAGACAATACGACACCCTCTGTCCTGAGACCCTCACATCGTACAAGGAAAAACTTCCAGAAAAAGGAAAAACCCCACAGTTTAAGGGGGAAAAAAAATGGGAGAAACCTCAGGGAGAGCAACAGAGGAGGGATCCCTCTCCCAGGACGGACAGACGTGCAATAGATGCCGTGTGTAAATTGAGAAGATAATACATTTACAACATAGGTAGTCCAAATGTTTGGAAATGCATGTGTCTATAATAAGAAGATGAATCCACGAGGATATCCATCCAGGACTTATGATCCAGGACCACAGCAACAGGCACAGCCACGACTCAAGATCCAGGGCTCGCGATCCAGGACTCAGGACCACAGCAACAGGATCAGCCACCTCCGCTCATTCCTCAAGCGGGTTTGGGCGTGAACGCGCCTCAATGTCCGGTTTACGAGCCTTCTCCTAAACGGCGACATGATGAGAGCCGCTGTGCAATACAGCGTGTGGAGGTGCATAAGCCAGCTGTTGTTAACCTGTCGATTAACAGACAGCTGGGCTCGCCGTTTGAGCCGGCTGTAACCTGTCAGTTAGCAGGCAGCAGGGCTCGCGGCACAAGCCAGCTGTATTTAACCAGTCGGTTATTTCGACAGCAGGGCTTGACGTTTAAACCTGAGGCTTCTAACCTGTCGGTTAGCAGGCAGCACGGTTTTTTCCTCTGTCCCAGATGTGCCTACTACACACAGTCGTAATGAGCCCAGGGCTGTTATTACGCACTGTGTGAATAGCACTGCACACACCTCCGCTCATTCCTCAGCAGGTTTGAGCGTGAAACGTGCCTCAATGTCCAGTTTACGAGCCTTCTCCTAAACAGAGACAGGATGAGAGCCGGTGTGAGATGCAGCGTGTGGAGGCCCCCTCGCAGATTTTTCGGTCCGGGCCCCTCTTGGGTTGCTTCACGGGCAACGGCGGCGAGGGCTCTGACGTGGCTCGTCACCATGACAACCACAGCACATCCAGAGCATGTCGTGCGCTCTCAGAGTATTACTCAGAGTGGCGACGCGTGTGTGGACAGATGGATAATAATAAGCAGCAAGGCCCACCGGTTAAGCCGGCTGCCCCTAAACCTGTCGGTTATAGGCAGCATGGCTCGCTGCATAAACCGGCTGTCTTTAAAACCTATTGGTTTTTAGGCAGCTCGGATTTTTTCCTCTGTCCAAAACCTACCTCCTACACACGGTCGTAATGAGCCTACGAGTGCCATTATTACAGTGTGGACAGCACTGCACACACCTCCGCTCATCCCTCAGGGGTGTTAAGCGTGAGCACCTCAAGGTCCGGTTTACGAGCTTTCTCCTAAACGCGACATAATGAGAGCCTGTGTGAAATGCAGCGTCTGGAGGGCTCTGGCGTGGCTCGTCACCATGACAACCACAGCATCCAGAGCAGGTTCGCGCGCTGAGTGGCGGCGCGTGTGTTCGATGGACAGATGGAAGATAATAAGCAGCAAGGCTCCCCGGTTAAGCCGGCTGCCAATAGCCTATTGGTTACTTGGCAGCGTGGCTCGCTGCGCAAGCCGGCTGGTTTTTTAACTTATCAGTTAATAAACAGCAGGGCTTACTAGTCAATCCGTCTACCTTAACCTTTTGGTTATTAGGCAGCACGGATTGTTCCTCTGTCTCAGACGTACCTCCTACCCACGGTCGTAATGAGCCCACGGGGGCCATTATTACGCCTCGTGTGGACAGCACTGCACACACCTCCGCTCATCCCTTAGTGGTGTTGAGCGTGAACGCGCGGTTTACGAGTCTTCTCCTAAATGGCGACATAATGAGAGCCTGTGTGAAATGCAGCAGGTGGAGGGCTCTGGCGTGGGTTATCACCATGACAACCACAGCACAGCCAGAGAATGTACACCCGCTATCAGAGTATTACTCAGGGTAGCGGCGTGTGTGTCTGATGGACAGATGGATGAGCAGGCGGATGGGCAGAGGGTAGTCTCTGCAGTTCGCCGCTCCCCCCCGCAGTTCTACGGGATACAGGGATCCTGTCATCCCAGGAACAGTGTCTCGCGCTCTTTTCAGAGCTGCAGGAACTCTTGTTAAAGAAAGCCTTTTTCCAGGGTTCCTCAAAGGGAAGAAAATAAGGGTGTTTTTACTCCCGCTATTTTCTGGTCCCGAAGGAGACGGGGCGGGGGGAATGAGACCCATCCTCGATCTGTCAGTGTTCAACAAGGAAAGGGCCTTTTCCCATGCTGACGATCAAACAGGTGCTAGGGGGTGTTCACCAGGGAGACTGGTTCACATCCATAATCCTGAAGGATGCATACCTCCACGTAACCATCATCCCGAAACACAGCAAATTCCTGCGTTTCTCATTCCTGGCTCCACGCACTTTTTCAAAGTGGGTGGAGACGGCTGGAGCAGCTATAGAATGGGGATGAGAGTGTTATTTTACCTGGACGGCCGGCTGTGGCTGGCTCGCTCCTGGGGAGGAAGCGGCTTTACAGACGATACGGCGTATCTCATCTGTCAAGCCTGGGTTTTCATTATCAACTGGAAGAAGAGCTGTCCTCTTCCCTCCCAGGTTATCATTTAACTGGGAGTGGAATTGAACTCAGCCCGCATGAGAGCGCGACTCTCACAGCAGGGAGTGGAGAAAGTGACAGCTCTCCTCCGGCGCGTCACACCCCGTGGGGCGGTGACAGCCCTCTCCGTGATGCAGCTGTTAGACATGATTCAGCTGGTCACGTGGTGATCCCCCTGGGTCTCCTTCACAGGAGGAGACTCCAGCGGTGGTTTATTCGCCTGTGCATCGACCCCGTGCGTCAGAGGAGACGCATGGTGTACATTCCTCCTTCCGTGGGTTTGGATTTAACCTACCGGAAAAATCTCCACGTCCTGTCAGTGGGGGTGCCCCTGGGCAGAGTGACGTCACACACCGCAGTGTTCACAGACGCATCTCTCACAGGCTGAGGAACGTGCATGTCGCAGGCAGTGGGGGGACAGTGGCGGGCTCACATGTCTCTCCATATAAACGTGGAATTACTCTCCGTATGGAGAGTAATCCAGCACTTCGCCCCGTTACTGTGGAATCAACATGTGTTGATTCGAACAGACAACAAGGCAGCGGCAGCCTACATAAATCGCCAGGGAGGTGTACGATCAGCGCAGCTGCTGAACATAGCCAGGCGACTGTTGTGCTGGGCACGCACACACGTACTCTCTGTCAGAGCAGTGTATATTCCCGGCGAGTTGAACAGAGGGGCAGACCTCATGTCGAGAGGAGGTCCTCGACAAGGGGACTGGAGCCTCCACCCTGAGCTGGTCTCCCAGGTGTGGAGCAGGTTCGGGAGAGCGGAGGTGGATCTGTTCGCTGCACGCGGGAACGCGCAATGTGCTCTCTGGTTCTCCTTGAGAACGCAGGATCACCCCCCTCTGGGGGTGGACGCGTTCGCACACAGACCTTGGCCCAGGGTGTTATTGTACGCTTTCCCGCCAGTCCCTCTGATCCCTCGGTTCCTGGACCGAGTGCAGGAGGAGCGACTGACAGCGGTCTTAATAGCCCCGGAGCGCACGGGAGCGTCCTGGTTTCCATGCTTACAGCGGATGCTGTCAGGGAGACCGTGGGAAATTCCGTGGCGCAGGGACGCTCTCTCCCAGGTGGAGGGAGCGATCAGCGGTCACCCAGTGTTAGGCCAGCGTTTGTGGGCATGGCCCCTGAACGGGAACACTTAGAGGGGCTTGGCCTCTCTCAAGATGTTGTGAGTACCATTCAGGGATCAAGGGCCGCGTCCACCAGGGCGTCTTACACAGCCAAATGGACAGCGTTCCAGAGTTGGTGTGTAGGGAAAGGCGTGGACCCCATCACGTGCCCCCTGCCTCACGTGCTGTCATTCCTCCAGCTGTTGCTGGACAGGAATTTGACCTATAGCACGGTCAAAACATATGCTGCTGCCATTTCATCTTGCCACGTAGGTTTTGGGGTCAGCACGGTGTTAGTCACCCGCTGACAAAACGTTTTCTACGAGGGGTACAGAGACTCAGACCTGTGTCACGCGCTTTAGCGCCTCAATGGGATTTGGCTTTAGTGCTGCGCGCACTGAGTAAAGCTCCTTTTGAACCCTTAGATCAGGTTCCCCTGAAGTTTTTGTCAGCCAAAGTAGCTCTGCTCTTGGCTCTGACATCAGCTAAAAGGGTGAGTGATTGGTCTGCTCTCTCTGTGGCTCCGTCATGTCTCCAGATCCAAGGAGATGGCAGTTCAGCTGTTTTGCGCCCTAACCCGGTTTTTATGCCAAAGGCGATCACAAGCTCGTTTAGATCAAGAGTGATAACTTTGGATGGCTTCTTTCCTCCTCCTCACACATCAGAGGAAGAAGCCACATCTCATCTCCTCTGTCCCGTGCGCGCGCTGTCATGCTATATTGCACGCACGGCTGCTTTACGCAGGTCCCCGCGTCTGTTTGTGCATTACAGAGAGCGCTCATTAGGGCAGCCTCTGTCTGCACAACGCCTGTCACACTGGCTGTGTGAGGCTGTGTCACAGGCGTATGTCTCCTCTGGGTTGGATCCCCCGGAGAACATCAAAGCGCGCAGCACCAGAGGAATTTCAACCTCTACGGCGTTGCACGGAGGAATGACAGTGGAAGACATTTGCACTGCTGCATCTTGGTCTTCCCCCTGTTCTTTTATTCGTTTCTATTTGAGGGATGTCTCCCATTCCTCTCTGACACACTCAGTACTGAGTGTCCTGTCAGAGTGAGTAATGTCGGGGACTCATCTACGGGCCCTCTCTCCTGCCGGTCGGCACTTAGAGAGCTGCCTTTTTCCCTCTTTGATCGTTTTAACAAGTGGGACTTTGGTCTCTACTTTTTAACGACAGGTAGCCTATTTAGCCTACCTTCATTCCCGTATGGAGAATAGGCATTTTTAATGCTATTTTTCCTGGGAATGTGATGCTCCATTACGCATGGCGAAATGGACATGGGTTATTAATTGAGTAGGTGTGTTTTGTACTTCTGGTAACGGACGGACCAGTGGGGCGTAGACTACATCCTGCTTCGCCCTTAACCCAATAGCGATAGCCTTAGAGGGCGAAGCCTTATACGATATAGAACTGGGGTTACGTACTGTAACCCAGTTTCTATGAGTATAGGCGCAGCCCTCTAAGGTTCGGGCCCCACTGGCCGCGAATAGCTGAAGAAAAGCTGTTTGTGTGGGAGCAGATTGTAGGGCCTACTTCCTATTTATACGGAAGTGAGTCCGTAGGTGGGGCCCACATCATAGGTGGGCGTGGATTAAGTCTGTCAGTGCTGCGCATGCGCAGTGGATTACCCAATAGCGATAGCCTTAGAGGGCTGCGCCTATACTCATAGAAACTGGGTTACCAGTACGTAACTCCAGTTTGTTTGTCTGTGTGTTTGTTTGTTTGTTTGTTTTTGTGTTTGTTTGTTTGTGTGTTTGTGTGTTTGTTTGTTTGTGTTTGTTTGTGTTTTTTGTTTGTCTGTGTGTTTGTTGTTTGTTTTTGTGTTGTTGTTTGTTTGTCTGTGTTTGTTTGTTTGTTTTGTTTTTGTGTTTGTTTTTGTGTTTGTTTGTTTTTGTTTTGTTTTGTTTGTTTGTTCCCATGACGATCACTTATTATGCAAACAAGTATCTACTGAACCTGTAATTGAACCCTTTAATAACACCTCCTGAATGAAACCAGGTGCATTCTGGGTAATCACATGGTTTCTCTTCCTGTTTGATGTAAACGACACAACGGCAGAATGCTAATAAAGTTAATTCAAATCAACGTCTGGAGTCTCAGGAACACTTTGATCACGAGAGACACACACACACACACACACACACACACACACACACACACACACACACACACACACACACACAGAGACACACAAAGACAGACACACACACTCACAGACACACACACAGACACACAGACACACAGACGCACGCACACACACTCACACAGACACACACACAGACACACACACACACAGAGACACACACACACACACACACACACACACACACACAACACACACACACACACACACACACACACACCACACACACACACACACACACACCACACACACAGAGACACACAAAGACAGACACACACACTCACAGACACACACACAGACACACAGACACACAGACGCACGCACACACACTCACACAGACACACACACACACAGAGACACACACACACACAAAGACAGACACACACACGCACAGACACACACACACACAGAGACACACACTCACACAGACACACACACCAGACACACACACTCACACAGACACACACACACACACACACACACACACACACACAGAGACACACAAAGACAGACACACACACTCACACAGACACACAACACAGACAGACACACACAACACACACACACACAGAGAGAGACACACACACACACACACACACACACACACACACAACACACACAGACAGACACACCACACACACACACACAAAGACAGACACACACACACTCACACAGACACACTCACACACAGAACACACACACACACACACACTCACACACACAAAGACAGACACACACAGACACACACTCACACACATAAAAAAATGAAATGTTTTATAGTCTCTGTCTCTTAGCAGAGAAGTACAAAATAAAATGACTCAGAACTTACAGGTAAGCTGTCGAAGCTAGCTAGCTTAGCATTAGGCAGTGAGTGCTAGTGGCGTTTGAGACTAACACAGATTTCAGAGTTTCTCCGGCGCGTTACAGCCGTACGGTCTCTCTCCTGAGAGCGTGTGGTTATGAGGGAAAGTTTATATAAAAACAATCAGTTTTAGATTAGTTTAACTTTAAATGTTTTATTTTTGTTGATTTAATTAAAAAATAAAAATTTCTGAATAAGGTTTATATTTAATGTTTTTCTAGAGGTATTTGGGTCGCGCTGCGTTCAAGTGCTGTCGGAAAGCAACTCGTGTAATATCATTTTATGTAACTACAATATATCAATAATATGCATTTCGTTTGGCTCAAATGTGCAATGATGAACATCCGGTTTTATAAGACAGTATTGATTATGAAGAACCTTTACATTGGAGACTACAAACTACATTTTATATTGAAAACAACCGTGTATTAAATGCGCTACAGGGGACATTTCAAACGGTACTCACATTACCGAGCTATAACCGGGTCCCTGAATGCAACGCAACACTCCGGCTCCCGTCCTCGCTCCTGATTGGTGCGCGGCTCTCCGTGTCCCGGAAGTGTTCGCTCCAGAGAGTCACCTTGCAGCTTTCAGGTGCTTCTGATCCGCTCCAGAGGCTCTCAGTCCGGCAGAAAGAGGCTCAGATCACCGGGGAATCCTCCACAGATCCAAGACCCAGAGACATGGCGGAGGCGAAGCCGAAAACTTCCCGAAGGCTGTGAAGTTCCTGTTCGGAGGGCTAGCCGGGTACGTGCTACAGCTAATGTCAGGGAGCTAACGGGGAAGCTAACATGCTAACAGCTGTCAAAGTTTAGAAGAGATGTTTTTAACCTGGGGGAGATGGAGGTGTTCCTCAGGTGATTCAGTACCTCACCTGTCTGTCTGACACTCACACCTGTCTGTCTGACACCCACACCTGTCTGTCTGTAGATGTCAGGCTACAGGTTGTTCATAGACTCAAGATTCAAGGCTTTTATCATCATGTGTTCAGAGCCACAGTAGATGTATCAATGAAATCTGAGGTCCGCGGCTCCTCCACCAGAGCACACAATAACACAGATACAATAGTGCAAGTAACACCTTTATAGCAGACAATCCAAAAGCTAACAGACTGTCCAGATGCAACAGACGTTTCAGATGCTAACAGACAGTCCGATGCTAACAGACAGTCCAGATGCTAAGAGACAGACCAGATGCTAAGAGACAGACCAGATGCTAACAGACAGTCCAGATGCTAACAGACTGTTCAGATACTAACAGACAGTCCAGATGCTAAGAGACGACCAGATGCTAAGATGCTAAGAGACAGACCAGATGCTAAGAGACAGACCAGATGCTAAGAGACAGACCAGATGCTAACAGACTGTCCAGATGCTAACAGACAGTCCAGATGCTAACAGACTGTCAGATGCTAACAGACAGTCCAGATGCTAACAGACAGTCCAGATGCTAACAGACATTCCAGATGCTAACAGACTGTCCAGATGCTAACAGACAGTCCAGATGCTAACAGACAGCAGCAGGTTTCTGACTCTAAACACAGTGTGTAATCCGTTTAGCTGCTAATGCTAATGTCAGGTGTTTTTTACTTCATTGAACCACTGTTCCCCTACCAGATGAAGGCACATTAACTCAGAGCTAACAA
>JAAKFY010000069.1:246904-258466 GCA_011823955.1 Dissostichus mawsoni | reverse complement strand
GCAGACAGACAGGTCAGAGAGACATACAGGTCAGAGAGACAGACAGACAGGTCAGAGAGACAGACAGACAGGTTACAGACAGACAGGTTGAGAGCTGCACGAACACTGTGGCCCCCATCCTGCAGACAGACAGGTCAGAGAGACAGACAGGTTACAGAGACGGACAGGTCAGAGAGACAGACAGGTTACAGACAGGTTACAGACAGATAGGTGACAGACAGGTCGAGAGGCTGCACGAATACTGTGGCCCCCATCCTGCAGACAGACAGGTGAGAGAGACAGACAGGTTACAGACAGACAGTGAGAGAGACAGACAGGTTACAGACAGACAGGTGAGATGGACAGACAGGTTACAGACAGACAGGTGAGAGAGACAGACAGGTCAGACAGACAGGTGAGAGAGACAGACGGGTGAGAGAGACAGACAGGTGAGAGAGACAGACAGGTGAGAGAGACAGACAGGTTACAGAGAGACAGACAGGTTACAGACAGACAGGTGAGAGAGACAGACAGGTTACAGACAGACAGGTGAGAGAGACAGACAGGTGAGAGAGAGAGACAGGTCAGACAGACAGGTGAGAGAGACAGACAGACAGGTGAGAGAGACAGACAGGTGAGAGAGACAGACAGGTGAGAGAGACAGACAGGTGGAGAGACAGACAGGTGACAGACAGACAGGTGCAGTGGTGCGTTCACTGACCCGTAGATAACAGTTATCAGCCGTGAGCTGCAGGTCAGGGTTCATCTGCTGAGACTCATCATTATAATAATAACTCAGGTTTTATTTAAATCCTCCTGCAGTTTCAGACTCTTGAATGAAAGCTGCACACATTACATCTCATCTAAATCTCAGTTTGGACTATTGTGCAATACAGGAGTCTTTTTGTCCCAGTGGTGTAGCCGTAGATATTTAAACTGTTTCAGCGCTGAGCTTTGAATATTCAATCATCTGCAGACACAACTGGAATACTGTCTATTCATATTATACAACTCAATGAATACTCTGTGTGTGTGTGGTGTGTGTGTGTGTGTGTGTGTGTGTGTGTGTGTGTGTGTGTGTGTGTGTCTGTGTGTGTCTGTGTCTCTGTCTGTGTGTGTCTGTGTGTGTGTGTGTGTCTGTCTGTGTCATGTGTGTGTGTGTGTGTGTGTGTGTGTGTGTGTGTGTGTGTGTGTGTGTGTGTCTGTTCAGTGTGTGTGTGTGTGTGTCTGTGTGTGTCTGTGTCTGTGTGTGTCTGTGTGTGTGTGTGTGTCTGTCTGTGTCAGTGTGTGTGTGTGTGTGTGTGTGTGTGTGTGTGTGTGTGACACAGCAGCTGAAGATGTCTGACAGTCAGCGGGGGGGTCGTGACATTTAGAGCCCAGATCACACTGAACGAATCCCCCACAATGCAGCAGCGCAGTTGTCACACTGTACAGAGATATGCTGTTGAACTTTAAACAGAGTTAGATTTCACTCCTTCACATGTATTCGTATCTGACCTTAGAACATGTGACTGTAACGTGGAGCTAAGTCATAAAGTACTTCATTTACTCAAATAGGAATACAGAACTGTAGACTCTCCACTGAACCCCAAACTATAAACTAGACATCCATCACAATGACGTCTTATACTGATCAATCAGCTGATCGTTGCAGCTCAGAGGTCTTTAGCTGTGTGTGTGTTTGAGAGGTGTGTGTGTGTGTTTGAGAGTGTGTGTGTGTGTGTGTGTGTGTGTTTGAGAGTGTGTGTGCGTGTGTGTGTGTGTGTGTTTGAGAGTGTGTGTGTGTTTGAGAGTGTGTGTGTGTGTGTGTGTGTGTGTGTGTGTGTGTGTGTGTGTGTCTGTCTGTGAGAGTGTGTGTGTGTGTGAGTGAGTATGTGTGTGTGTTTCTGTGAGTGTGTGCGTGTGTGTGAGAGTGTGTGTGTGTTTGAGAGGTGTGTTTGTGTGTGTTGAGAGTGTGTGTGTGTGTGTTTGAGAGAGAGTGTGTGTTGTTGGTGTGTGTGTGTGTGTGTGTGGTGTGTGTGTGTGTGTGTGTTTGTAGTCTGTCTGTGAGAGTGTGTTGTGGTGTGTGTGTGTGTGTGAGAGTGAGTATGTGTGTGTGAGGAGAGAGTGATTGTGTTGCATGTGTGAGTGTGTGTGTCTGTGAGAGTGTGTGTTGTGTGTGAGTGTGTGTGTGTGTTGAGAGTGTGTGTGTGTGTTTGAGAGTGTCTGTGTGTGTGTGTTTGAGAGTTGTGTGTGTGTGTTGTGTGTGTGTTGTGTGTGTGTCTGTGTGTGAGAGTGTTTGTGTCAGTCTGTCTGTGAGAGTGTTTGTGTGTGTGTTGTTGTGTGTGTGTGTGTGTGTGAGTGTGTGTTGTGTGAGAGAGAGTGAGTGTGTGTGTGCATGTCTGTCTGTCTGTCTGTCTGTCTGTCTGTCTGTCTGTCTGTCTGTCTGTCTGTCTTTCTGAGGGGCCCCTGTATCATTGGAATGTAACAAAGTACAAAACTAGTTTTACAGATTTTAATTTACATGTACTAAATCAAGTGTGTTGATTGTCTGCTAACAGCTAACAGCTAACAGCTAACAGCTAACTGCTAACAGCTAACAGCTAACAGCTAACTGCTAACAGCATTATGGAGATTATTATGATGTCAGACTGTAATAACCCTGTTAGCCTGTTAGCCTGTTAGCCTTGAATGAATCAACACTGATGTTGTTAAGTGCCTTTTTTCTGATGTAGTGGAATACAGCTAACAACTGCTAACAGCTACAGCTAACAACAAAGCTAACAACTGCTAACAGCTAACAAAACAGCTAACAACTAACAACAGTCCACTCAAATGATGTTCAGTTGTTATTACCACACAGGACAGACACAAGACCACACACTCAGAGGACACACTCAGTAAACGCACAGGACACAAGACACACACTCAGGACACACACGCAGGACACACACTCAGGACACACACTCAGGACACACACAGGACACACACACAGTAAACACACAGTAACACACTTGTGTTAGCAGCTGGGTTTATAACAGGAATGAAACAGCTGTTTGTTAGCTCTAGGTTAATGTGCCTTCATCTGTGTGGGGAACAGTGGTTCAATGAAGTAAAAACACCTGACATTAGCATTAGCAGCTAACGGATTACACACTGTGTTTAGAGTCAGAAACCTGCTGCTGTCTTTAGCATCTGGACTGTCTGTTAGCATCTGGACAGTCTGTTAGCATCTGGACTGTCTGTTAGCATCTGTCTGTCTGTTAGCATCTGGACTGTCTGTTAGCATCTGGACTGTCTGTTAGCATCTGGACTGTCTGTTAGCATCTGACAGTCTGTTAGCATCTGGACTGTCTGTTAGCATCTGGTCTGTCTGTTAGCATCTGGACTGTCTGTTAGCATCTGGACTGTCTGTTAGCATCTGGACTGTCTGTTAGCATCTGACAGTCTGTTAGCATCTGGTCTGTCTCTAGCATCTGGTCTGTCTCTTAGCATCTGGTCTGTCTCTTAGCATCTTAGCATCTGGTCTGTCTCTTAGCATCTGGACTGTCTGTTAGTATCTGAACAGTCTGTTAGCATCTGGACTGTCTGTTAGCATCTGGTCTGTCTCTTAGCATCTGTCTGTCCTCTTAGCATCTGGACTGTCTGTTAGCATCTGGACTGTCTGTTAGCATCTGAAACGTCTGTTAGCATCTGGACAGTCTGTTAGCTTTTGGATTGTCTGCTATAAAGGTGTTACTTGCACTATTGTATCTGTGTTATTGTGTTGCTCTGGTGGAGGAGCCGCGGACCTCAGATTTCCATTGATACATCTACTGTGGCTCTGAACACATGATGATAAAAGCCTTGAATCTTGAGTCTATGAACAACCTGTAGCCTGACATCTACAGACAGACAGGTGTGGTGTCAGACAGACAGGTGTGAGTGTCAGACAGACAGGTGTGAGTGTCAGACAGACAGGTGAGGTACTGAATCACCTGAGGGAACACCTCCTCTCCCCCAGGTTAAAAACATCTTCTTCTAAACTTTGACAGGCTGTTAGCATGTTAGCTCCCCGTTAGCTCCCTGACATTAGCTGTTAGCACGTACCCGGCTAGCCCTCCGAACAGGAACTTCACAGCCTTCGGGGAAGTTTTCGGCTTCCCTCCGCCATGTCTCTGGGTCTGTGGATCTGTGGAGGATTCCCGGTGATCTGAGCCTCTTTCTGCCGGACTGAGGAGCCTCTGGAGCGGATCAGAAGCACCTGAAGCTGCAAGGTGACTCTCTGGAGCGAACACTTCCGGGGACACGGAGAGCCGGCGCACCAATCAGGAGCGAGGACGGGGAGCCAGGAGTGTTGCGTTGCATTCAGGGACCCGGTGATAGCTCGGTAATGTGAGTACCGTTTGAAATGTCCCTGTAGCGCATTTAATACACGGTTGTTTTCAATATAAAATGTAGTTTGTAGTCTCCAATGTAAAGGTTCTTCATAATCAATACTGTCTTATAAAACCGGATGTTCATCATTGCACATTTGAGCCAAACGAAATGCATATTATTGATATATTGTAGTTACATAAAATGATATTACACGAGTTGCTTTCCGACAGCACTTGAACGCAGCGCGACCCAAATACCTCTAGAAAAACATTAAATATAAACCTTATTCAGAAATTTTTATTTTTTAATTAAATCAACAAAAATAAAACATTTAAAGTTAAACTAATCAAAATGATTGTTTTTATATAAACTTTCCCTCATAACCACACGGCTCTCAGGGAGAGAGACCGTACGGCTGTAAGGCGCCGGAGAAACTCTGAAATCTGTGTTAGTCTCAAACGCCACTAAGCACTCACTGCCTAATGCTAAGCTAGCTAGCTTCGACAGCTTACCTGTAAGTTCTGAGTCATTTTATTTTGTACTTTCTGCTAAGAGACAGAGACTATAAAACATTTCAACATGTGTGTGTCTGTCTTTGTGTGTGTGTGTGTGTGTGTGTGTGTCTGTGTGTGAGTGTGTCTGTGTGAGTGTGTGTGTGTCTGTCTTTGTGTGTGTGTGTGTCTGTCTGTGTGTGTGTGTGTGTGTGTGTGTCTCTCTCTGTGTGTGGTGTGTGTCTGTGTGTGTGTGTCTGTGAGTGTGTGTGTCTGTCTTTGTGTGTCTCTGTGTGTGTGTGTGTGTGTGTGTGTGTGTGTGTGTCTGTGTGAGTGTGTGTCTGTGTGTGTGTCTGTGTGAGTGTGTGTCTCTGTGTGTGTGTGTCTGTGCGTGGTGTGTCTGTCTTTGTGTGTGTGTGTGTGTGTGTGTGTGTCTCTGTGTGTGTGTGTGTCTGTGTTGTGTCTGTGTGAGTGTGTGTGCGTGCGTCTGTGTGTCTGTGTGTGTCTGTGTGTGTGTCTGTGAGTGTGTGTCTGTCTTTGTGTGTCTCTGTGTGGTGTGTTGTGTGTGTGTGTGTGTGTGTGTGTGTGTGTGTGTGTGTGTGTCTCTCGTGATCAAAGTGTTCCTGAGACTCCAGACGTTGATTTGAATTCAACTTTATTAGCATTCTGCCGTTGTGTCGTTTACATCAAACAGGAAGAGAAACCATGTGATTACCCAGAATGCACCTGGTTTCATTCAGGAGGGTTATTAAAGGGTTCAATTACAGGTTCAGTAGATACTTGTTTGCATAATAAGTGATCGTCATGGGAACAAACAAACAAACAAACAAACAAACACAAAAACAAAACAAACACACAACAAACAAACACAAAAACAAACAAACAAAACAAACACACAGACAAACAAAACAAACAAACAAACACACAAACAAACAAACACACAAACACAACAAACAAACACAAAAACAAACAACAAACAAACACACAGACAAACAAACTGGAGTTACGTACTGTAACCCAGTTTCTATGAGTATAGGCGCAGCCCTCTAAGGCTATCGCTATTGGGTAATCCCACTGCGCATGCGCAGCACTGACAGACTTAATCCACGCCCACCTATGATGTGGGCCCCACCTACGGACTCACTTCCGTATAAATAGGAAGTAGGCCCTACAATCTGCTCCCACACAAACAGCTTTTCTTCAGCTATTCGCGGAGCCAGTGGGGCCCGAACCTTAGAGGGCTGCGCCTATACTCATAGAAACTGGGTTACAGTACGTAACCCCAGTTCTATATCGTATAAGGCTTCGCCCTCTAAGGCTATCGCTATTGGGTTAAGGGCGAAGCAGGATGTAGTCTACGCCCCACTGGTCCGTCCGTTACCAGAAGTACAAAAACACACCTACTCAATTAATAACCCATGTCCATTTCGCCATGCGTAATGGAGCATCACATTCCCAGGAAAAATAGCATTAAAAATGCCTATTCTCCATACGGGAATGAAGGTAGGCTAAATAGGCTACCTGTCGTTAAAAAGTAGAGACCAAAGTCCCACTTGTTAAAACGATCAAAGAGGGAAAAAGGCAGCTCTCTAAGTGCCGACCGGCAGGAGAGAGGGCCCGTAGATGAGTCCCCGACATTACTCACTCTGACAGGACACTCAGTACTGAGTGTGTCAGAGAGGAATGGGAGACATCCCTCAAATAGAAACGAATAAAAGAACAGGGGGAAGACCAAGATGCAGCAGTGCAAATGTCTTCCACTGTCATTCCTCCGTGCAACGCCGTAGAGGTTGAAATTCCTCTGGTGCTGCGCGCTTTGATGTTCTCCGGGGGATCCAACCCAGAGGAGACATACGCCTGTGACACAGCCTCACACAGCCAGTGTGACAGGCGTTGTGCAGACAGAGGCTGCCCTAATGAGCGCTCTCTGTAATGCACAAACAGACGCGGGGACCTGCGTAAAGCAGCCGTGCGTGCAATATAGCATGACAGCGCGCGCACGGGACAGAGGAGATGAGATGTGGCTTCTTCCTCTGATGTGTGAGGAGGAG
This sequence comes from Dissostichus mawsoni, assembly GCA_011823955.1. NCBI lineage: Eukaryota > Metazoa > Chordata > Actinopteri > Perciformes > Nototheniidae > Dissostichus > Dissostichus mawsoni. Next base: position 251,607 of record JAAKFY010000069.1, on the reverse strand, counting down.
GAAAGAAGCCATCCAAAGTTATCACTCTTGATCTAAACGAGCTTGTGATCGCCTTTGGCATAAAAACCGGGTTAGGGCGCAAAACAGCTGAACTGCCATCTCCTTGGATCTGGAGACATGACGGAGCCACAGAGAGAGCAGACCAATCACTCACCCTTTTAGCTGATGTCAGAGCCAAGAGCAGAGCTACTTTGGCTGACAAAAACTTCAGGGGAACCTGATCTAAGGGTTCAAAAGGAGCTTTACTCAGTGCGCGCAGCACTAAAGCCAAATCCCATTGAGGCGCTAAAGCGCGTGACACAGGTCTGAGTCTCTGTACCCCTCGTAGAAAACGTTTTGTCAGCGGGTGACTAACACCGTGCTGACCCCAAAACCTACGTGGCAAGATGAAATGGCAGCAGCATATGTTTTGACCGTGCTATAGGTCAAATTCCTGTCCAGCAACAGCTGGAGGAATGACAGCACGTGAGGCAGGGGGCACGTGATGGGGTCCACGCCTTTCCCTACACACCAACTCTGGAACGCTGTCCATTTGGCTGTGTAAGACGCCCTGGTGGACGCGGCCCTTGATCCCTGAATGGTACTCACAACATCTTGAGAGAGGCCAAGCCCCTCTAAGTGTTCCCGTTCAGGGGCCATGCCCACAAACGCTGGCCTAACACTGGGTGACCGCTGATCGCTCCCTCCACCTGGGAGAGAGCGTCCCTGCGCCACGGAATTTCCCACGGTCTCCCTGACAGCATCCGCTGTAAGCATGGAAACCAGGACGCTCCCGTGCGCTCCGGGGCTATTAAGACCGCTGTCAGTCGCTCCTCCTGCACTCGGTCCAGGAACCGAGGGATCAGAGGGACTGGCGGGAAAGCGTACAATAACACCCTGGGCCAAGGTCTGTGTGCGAACGCGTCCACCCCCAGAGGGGGGTGATCCTGCGTTCTCAAGGAGAACCAGAGAGCACATTGCGCGTTCCCGCGTGCAGCGAACAGATCCACCTCCGCTCTCCCGAACCTGCTCCACACCTGGGAGACCAGCTCAGGGTGGAGGCTCCAGTCCCCTTGTCGAGGACCTCCTCTCGACATGAGGTCTGCCCCTCTGTTCAACTCGCCGGGAATATACACTGCTCTGACAGAGAGTACGTGTGTGCGTGCCCAGCACAACAGTCGCCTGGCTATGTTCAGCAGCTGCGCTGATCGTACACCTCCCTGGCGATTTATGTAGGCTGCCGCTGCCTTGTTGTCTGTTCGAATCAACACATGTTGATTCCACAGTAACGGGGCGAAGTGCTGGATTACTCTCCATACGGAGAGTAATTCCACGTTTATATGGAGAGACATGTGAGCCCGCCACTGTCCCCCCACTGCCTGCGACATGCACGTTCCTCAGCCTGTGAGAGATGCGTCTGTGAACACTGCGGTGTGTGACGTCACTCTGCCCAGGGGCACCCCCACTGACAGGACGTGGAGATTTTTCCGGTAGGTTAAATCCAAACCCACGGAAGGAGGAATGTACACCATGCGTCTCCTCTGACGCACGGGGTCGATGCACAGGCGAATAAACCACCGCTGGAGTCTCCTCCTGTGAAGGAGACCCAGGGGGATCACCACGTGACCAGCTGATATCATGTCTAACAGCTGCATCACGGAGAGGGCTGTCACCGCCCCACGGGGTGTGACGCGCCGGAGGAGAGCTGTCACTTTCTCCACTCCCTGCTGTGAGAGTCGCGCTCTCATGCGGGCTGAGTTCAATTCCACTCCCAGTTAAATGATAACCTGGGAGGGAAGAGGACAGCTCTTCTTCCAGTTGATAATGAAAACCCAGGCTTGACAGATGAGATACGCCGTATCGTCTGTAAAGCCGCTTCCTCCCCAGGAGCGAGCCAGCCACAGCCGGCCGTCCAGATAAAATAACATCATCCCCATTCTATAGCTGCTCCAGCCGTCTCCACCCACTTTGAAAAAGTGCGTGGAGCCAGGAATGAGAAACGCAGGAATTTGCTGTGTTTCGGGATGATGGTTACGTGGAGGTATGCATCCTTCAGGATTATGGATGTGAACCAGTCTCCCTGGTGAACACCCCCTAGCACCTGTTTGATCGTCAGCATGGGAAAAGGCCCTTTCCTTGTTGAACACTGACAGATCGAGGATGGGTCTCATTCCCCCCGCCCCGTCTCCTTCGGGACCAGAAAATAGCGGGAGTAAAAACACCCTTATTTTCTTCCCTTTGAGGAACCCTGGAAAAAGGCTTTCTTTAACAAGAGTTCCTGCAGCTCTGAAAAGAGCGCGAGACACTGTTCCTGGGATGACAGGATCCCTGTATCCCGTAGAACTGGGGGGGGAGCGGCGAACTGCAGAGACTACCCTCTGCCCATCCGCCTGCTCATCCATCTGTCCATCAGACACACACGCCGCTACCCTGAGTAATACTCTGATAGCGGGTGTACATTCTCTGGCTGTGCTGTGGTTGTCATGGTGATAACCCACGCCAGAGCCCTCCACCTGCTGCATTTCACACAGGCTCTCATTATGTCGCCATTTAGGAGAAGACTCGTAAACCGCGCGTTCACGCTCAACACCACTAAGGGATGAGCGGAGGTGTGTGCAGTGCTGTCCACACGAGGCGTAATAATGGCCCCCGTGGGCTCATTACGACCGTGGGTAGGAGGTACGTCTGAGACAGAGGAACAATCCGTGCTGCCTAATAACCAAAAGGTTAAGGTAGACGGATTGACTAGTAAGCCCTGCTGTTTATTAACTGATAAGTTAAAAAACCAGCCGGCTTGCGCAGCGAGCCACGCTGCCAAGTAACCAATAGGCTATTGGCAGCCGGCTTAACCGGGGAGCCTTGCTGCTTATTATCTTCCATCTGTCCATCGAACACACGCGCCGCCACTCAGCGCGCGAACCTGCTCTGGATGCTGTGGTTGTCATGGTGACGAGCCACGCCAGAGCCCTCCAGACGCTGCATTTCACACAGGCTCTCATTATGTCGCGTTTAGGAGAAAGCTCGTAAACCGGACCTTGAGGTGCTCACGCTTAACACCCCTGAGGGATGAGCGGAGGTGTGTGCAGTGCTGTCCACACTGTAATAATGGCACTCGTAGGCTCATTACGACCGTGTGTAGGAGGTAGGTTTTGGACAGAGGAAAAAATCCGAGCTGCCTAAAAACCAATAGGTTTTAAAGACAGCCGGTTTATGCAGCGAGCCATGCTGCCTATAACCGACAGGTTTAGGGGCAGCCGGCTTAACCGGTGGGCCTTGCTGCTTATTATTATCCATCTGTCCACACACGCGTCGCCACTCTGAGTAATACTCTGAGAGCGCACGACATGCTCTGGATGTGCTGTGGTTGTCATGGTGACGAGCCACGTCAGAGCCCTCGCCGCCGTTGCCCGTGAAGCAACCCAAGAGGGGCCCGGACCGAAAAATCTGCGAGGGGGCCTCCACACGCTGCATCTCACACCGGCTCTCATCCTGTCTCTGTTTAGGAGAAGGCTCGTAAACTGGACATTGAGGCACGTTTCACGCTCAAACCTGCTGAGGAATGAGCGGAGGTGTGTGCAGTGCTATTCACACAGTGCGTAATAACAGCCCTGGGCTCATTACGACTGTGTGTAGTAGGCACATCTGGGACAGAGGAAAAAACCGTGCTGCCTGCTAACCGACAGGTTAGAAGCCTCAGGTTTAAACGTCAAGCCCTGCTGTCGAAATAACCGACTGGTTAAATACAGCTGGCTTGTGCCGCGAGCCCTGCTGCCTGCTAACTGACAGGTTACAGCCGGCTCAAACGGCGAGCCCAGCTGTCTGTTAATCGACAGGTTAACAACAGCTGGCTTATGCACCTCCACACGCTGTATTGCACAGCGGCTCTCATCATGTCGCCGTTTAGGAGAAGGCTCGTAAACCGGACATTGAGGCGCGTTCACGCCCAAACCCGCTTGAGGAATGAGCGGAGGTGGCTGATCCTGTTGCTGTGGTCCTGAGTCCTGGATCGCGAGCCCTGGATCTTGAGTCGTGGCTGTGCCTGTTGCTGTGGTCCTGGATCATAAGTCCTGGATGGATATCCTCGTGGATTCATCTTCTTATTATAGACACATGCATTTCCAAACATTTGGACTACCTATGTTGTAAATGTATTATCTTCTCAATTTACACACGGCATCTATTGCACGTCTGTCCGTCCTGGGAGAGGGATCCCTCCTCTGTTGCTCTCCCTGAGGTTTCTCCCATTTTTTTCCCCCTTAAACTGTGGGGTTTTTCCTTTTTCTGGAAGTTTTTCCTTGTACGATGTGAGGGTCTCAGGACAGAGGGTGTCGTATTGTCTACTGATATTCTGTACAAACTGTGAAGTCCACTGAGACAAATGTAACATTTGTGATATTGGGCTATATAAATAAACATTGATTGATTGATTGAGGTGTGTGGAGGAGGCATATCTGTGACATAGGAAACAAGCCCGTGCTGTCTAATCAACCGACAGGTTTTAAAGACAGCCGGTTTATGCCGGTGTTATGTCATCCGGAGGAGAGCTCTCCCGAACCGGGGAACGGGGAGATCTCATTAGGCGGCTGCCTTTCCGATGATCTCCTGGAGTTCCTGGAGAATAGCCTATCGACGGCAGAGCCGAGATGGCGGGTAGAGGGACCATGTGACCCGGTGTCAGCCCGGCAGCCGAACCCATAGGCTCGGCTGCCGGGCTGACACCGGGC
>JAAKFY010000069.1:236904-239404 GCA_011823955.1 Dissostichus mawsoni | reverse complement strand
AGAGACACACAACGACACACAACGACACACAGAGACTCACAACGACACACAGAGACACACAACGACACACAGAGACACACAACGACACACAGAGACTCACAACGACACACAACGACACACAGAGACACACAACGACACACAGAGACACACAACGACACACAGAGACTCACAACGACACACAGAGACACACAGAGACACACAACACACAACGACACACAGAGACACACAACGACACACCGAGACACACAACGACACACAGAGACACACAACGACACACAGAGACACAATGAAGGCTTTTAATTTCTCTAATTCCCCTCCTCGACTCCTATCCTCTCGTCTTAGTCCCGCCCACAGGAGATGTGAGCGGAGGAGTCGAACCGAGGAGAGAGGAGTGGAGGAGGGGAACCGAGGAGAGAGGAGTGGAGGGGGAACCGAGGAGAGAGGAGTGGAGGAGGGGAACCGAGGAGAGAGGAGGGGAAGCAGCAGCGGTTAGAGAAATGAGAACTCCTCTCCTCTGAGCGGTCATTTTAAAGAGACGTCCATTAATGATGACAGGAGGCTCAGCAGCCCTCTGTCTGATGGACAGATTGTTCATGAGGACTTATAGATTTACTTTGATTCATTCACAGTGCGGTATTGAGACAATAACAGGCTACAGATGAGGACACACACACACACCACACACACACACACACACACACACACACACACACACACCACACACACACACACACACACACACACACACACACACACACACACACACCACACACACACACACACACACACACACACACACACACACACACACACACACACACACACACACACACACACACACACACACCACCCTACACACTGTACAACACGCACCTACACACTACGACACTCACCTACACACTGTACAACACGCACCTACACACTGTACAACAACACCTACACACTGTACGACACACACCTACACACTGTACCACACGCACCTCACACTGTACGACACGCACCTACACACTGTACAACACGCACCTACACACTGTACCACACGCACCTACACACTGTACCACACACACCTACACACATACACACTGTACCACACACACCTACACACTGTACCACACACACCTACACACTGTACAACACACACCTACACACTGTACCACACACACCTACACACTGTACCACACACACGCACACACTGTACCACACACACCTACACACTGTACAACACACCCTACACACTGTACAACAAGCACCTACACACTGTACGACACACACCTACACACTGTACCACACACACGCACACACACACACGCACACACACACCACACACTTCCTGTCCTCTGTCAGCTGTCGGAGGTCGTCGCGCGGCTTAAAGAGGCTCAGTCACACCAAGAGACTGGATTAGGAGTTACACACACACACACACACACACACACACACACACACACACAACACACACACCACACACACACACACACACACACACCACACACACACACCCACACACACACAACACACACACACACACACACACACACCCACACACACACACACACACACACACACACACACCACACACACCACACACACACACACACAACACACACACACACCACACACACACACACCACACACACACACACCACACACAATCATCCCGCTGAAAGCCGTTGGTTTAAATAACTCTCTGAAACTAAACGTCGCTCAGAGACAGCAGGAAGTACTCGTACAAGTACTTCATACTCTGTCAGAGAGTACTTGTACTAGTACAGTATAAGTACTTCATACTCTGTCACAGAGAGTACTTGTACTATGTTACAGTATAAGTACTTCGTACTCTTCACAGAGAGTACTTGTACTGTGTAGTACAGTATAAGTACTTCGTACTCTTCACAGAGAGTACTTGTACTGTGTAGTACAGTATAAGTACTTCATTCTCTGTCACAGAGAGTACTTGTACTATGTAGTACAGTATAAGTACTTCGTACTCTTCACAGAGAGTACTTGTACTGTGTAGTACAGTATAAGTACTTCATACTCTGTCACAGGAGTACTTGTACTATGTAGTACAGTATAAGTACTTCGTACTCTTCACAGAGAGTACTTGTACTGTGTAGTACAGTATAAGTACTTCGTACTCTTCACAGTATTCAGCGTGTTTATATCTGCTGCTCTCATTAAAAGATTAAGAAAGACTAAAGATAAAGAACTACATCTCCCAGGATGCCTTTCACCTCCCAGCCTCAATGAGAGCGCCCCGTTCTGCTGAAGCTTCAGAGCCGTAGTGTTATTAAACCTCAGGATGTTTTCACACTTCCCCCCCGAGCGGCTCCTGACGGATTATTCTGACATTTCAAGATTTATTTTAAATATATTTCAGTAGTTTTTTATGTCCCAAACATTGAGACATGTTTTATAATGTTGTTGTTTACCTTCGATGATGTGTTTCCGGGACAACCCTCGCTCCGTCTCCGCCCTGTGGACACACACACAGGAGTATATT
>JAAKFY010000069.1:226904-231904 GCA_011823955.1 Dissostichus mawsoni | reverse complement strand
GTTCCAGTTTATACATTAAGATGTGCGTACGGATCAATCAATGATCAATCAATGTTTATTTATATAGCCCAATATCACAAATGTTACATTTGTCTCAGTGGACTTCACAGTTTGTACAGAATATCAGTAGACAATACGACTCCCTCTGTCCTTAGACCCTCACATCGTACAAGGAAAAACTTCCAGAAAAAGGAAAAAGCCCACAGTTTTAAGGGGGAAAAAATGGAGAAACCTCAGGGAGAGCAACAGAGGAGGGATCCCTCTCCCAGGACGAGACAGACGTGCAATAGATGCCGTGTGTAAATTGAGAAGATAATACATTTACAACATAGGTAGTCCAAATGTTTGGAAATGCATGTGTCTATAATAAGAAGATGAATCCACGAGGATATCCATCCAGGACTTATGATCCAGGACCACAGCAACAGGCACGCCGACTCAAGATCCAGGGCTCGCGATCCAGGACTCAGGACCACAGCAACAGGATCAGCCACGACTCAGGGTCCCGGCGTAGATAGACACCAAAAAGAAATTTGGGGAAGCTGGGTTATTGGGAACATGAGAGTACACAGGTACAGACAGAGAGAAGGAAGAAGTAAAGTAAAGTGTCCCCCGACAAACTAAGCCTGAATGATTGGATGATTACATTAAGTACATCAGCTGTGTGTGTGTGTGTGGTGTGTGTGTGGTGTGGTGTGTGTGGTGTGTGTGTGTGTGTGTGTGTGTGTGTGTGTGTGTGTGTGTAGGATTAATAGAAACAATAAAGCAGCTTCAGATATTCTGACACGAGGAGCTAAAATACTTAAAGCTGAATCAAAGAGCAGCAGAACGTTCTTTATCTGCGAGTCATCGACATGTTTTAAAACTGAAGTGTGTGTGACAGGTGTGTATCTGACTGAAGTGTGTGTAGGACAGCTGGTGTGTATCTGACTGAATTGTGTGTAGGACAGGTGGTGTGTATCTGACTGAAGTGTGTGTGTGACAGGTGGTGTGTATCTGACTGAAGTGTGTGTGTGACAGGTGTGTATCTGACTGAAGTGTGTATGACAGGTGTTTATCTGAGTGAAGTGTGTGTAGGACAGGTGGTGTGTATCTGACTGAAGTGTGTGTGTGACAGGTGTGTATGTGACTGAAGTGTGTGTGTGACAGGTGTGTATCTGACTGAAGTGTGTGTATGACAGGTGTGTATCTGACTGAAGTATGTGTTGACAGGTGTGTATGTACTGAAGTGTGTGTGTGACAGGTGTGATCTGACTGAAGTGTGTGTATGACAGGTGTGTATCTGACTGAAGTGTGTGTGACAGGTGTGTATGTGACTGAGTGTGTGTGTGACAGGTGTGTATCTGACTGAAGTGTGTGTATGACAGGTGTGTATCTGACTGAAGTGTGGTGTGTGACAGGTGTGTATGTGACTGAAGTGTGTGGTGACAGGTGTGTATCTTTGAAGCAGATCATTAAATCTGGAGTCTATTACAGTCACAGTATCCATATCTGAGTCATCAATATTAAACTGGATCAGGTTTAACCACCATCAATAAATCATCAATAAATCATCAATAATCATCAATAAATCATCAATAAATCATAAATAACCAGAGACACATCAATCAGGCTAAACGGAAAACACAAACCTCAGAACTACAGCCGTATGTAAACAGAACTACAGCCGTATGTAAACAGAACTACAGCCGTATGTAAACAGAACTACAGCCGTATGTAAACAGAACTACAGCCGTATGTACACGAACTACAGCCGTATGTAAACAGAACTACAGCCGTATGTAAACAGAACTACAGCCGTATGTAAACAGAACTACAGCCGTATGTAAACAGAACTACAGCCGTATGTAAACAGAACTACAGCCGTATGTAAACAGAACTACAGCCGTATGTAAACAGAACTACAGCCGTATGTACACAGAACCACAGCCGTATGTAAACAGAACCACAGCCGTAGTAAACAGAACCACAGCCGTATGTACACAGAACTACAGCCGTATGTACACAGAACTACAGCCGTATGTAAACAGAACTGATAGCCGTATGTAAACAGAACTACAGCCGTATGTAAACAGAACTACAGCGTATGTAAACAGAACTACAGCCGTATGTAAACAGAACCACAGCCGTATGTACACAGAACTACAGCCGTATGTACACAGAACTACAGCCGTATGTAAACAGAACTACAGCCGTATGTAAACAGAACTACAGCCGTATGTAACAGAACTACAGCCGTATGTAAACAGAACTACAGCGTATGTAAACAGAACCACAGCCGTATGTAAACAGAACTACAGCCGTATGTAAACAGAACTACAGCCGTATGTAAACAGAACTACAGCCGTATGTACACAGAACTACAGCCTATGTAACAGAACTACAGCCGTATGTAAACAGAACTACAGCCGTATGTACACAGAACTACAGCCGTATGTAAACAGAACTACAGCCGTATGTAAACAGAACTACAGCCGTATGTACACAGAACTACAGCCGTATGTAAACAGAACCACAGCCGTATGTAAACAGAACTACAGCCGTATGTACACAGAACTACAGCCGTATGTAAACAGAACTACAGCCGTATGTAAACAGAACTACAGCCGTATGTACACAGAACTACAGCCGTATGTAAACAGAACTACAGCCGTATGTAAACAGAACTACAGCCGTATGTAAACAGAACTACAGCCGTATGTACACAGAACTACAGCCGTATGTAAACAGAACTACAGCCGTATGTACAGAACACAGCCGTATGTACACAGAAACTACAGCCGTATGTAAACAGAACTACACAGCCGTATGTACACAGAACTACAGCCGTATGTACACAGAACTACAGCCGTATGTAAACAGAACTACAGCCGTATGTAAACAGAACCACAGCCGTATGTACACAGAACTACAGCGTAGTAAACAGAACTACACCGTATGTAAACAGAACTACAGCCGTATGTAAACAGAACTACAGCCGTATGTAAACAGAACTACAGCCGTATGTAAACAGAACTACAGCCGTATGTAAACAGAACCACAGCCGTATGTACACAGAACTACAGCCGTATGTAAACAGAACTACAGCCGTATGTAAACAGAACTACAGCCGTATGTACACAGAACTACAGCCGTATGTAAACAGAACTACAGCCGTATGTAAACAGAACTACAGCCGTATGTAAACAGAACTACAGCCGTATGTAAACAGAACTACAGCCGTATGTAAACAGAACTACAGCCGTATGTAAACAGAACTACAGCCGTATGTACACAGAACTACAGCCGTATGTAAACAGAACTACAGCCGTATGTAAACAGAACTACAGCCGTATGTAAACAGAACTACAGCCGTATGTAAACAGAACTACAGCCGTATGTACACAGAACTACAGCCGTATGTAAACAGAACTACAGCCGTATGTACACAGAACTACAGCCGTATGTAAACAGAACTACAGCGTATGTAAACAGAACTACAGCCGTATGTAAACAGAACTACAGCCGTATGTAAACAGAACTACAGCCGTATGTAAACAGAACTACAGCCGTATGTACACAGAACTACAGCCGTATGTACACAGAACTACAGCCGTATGTACACAGAACTACAGCCGTATGTAAACAGAACTACAGCCGTATGTAAACAGAACTACAGCCGTATGTAAACAGAACTAGCCGTATGTAAACAGAACCACAGCCGTATGTAAACAGAACTACAGCCGTATGTACACAGAACTACAGCCGTATGTAAACAGAACTACAGCCGTATGTAACAGAACCACAGCCGTATGTACACAGAACCACAGCCGTATGTAACAGAACTACAGCCGTATGTAAAACAGAACTACAGCCGTATGTAAACAGAACTACAGCCGTATGTAAACAGAACTACAGCCGTATGTAAACAGAACTACAGCCGTATGTAAACAGAACCACAGCCGTATGTACACAGAACTACAGCCGTATGTAAACAGAACTACAGCCGTATGTAAACAGAAACTACAGCCGTATGTAAACAGAACTACAGCCGTATGTAAACAGAACTACAGCCGTATGTACACAGAACTACAGCCGTATGTAAACAGAACTACAGCCGTATGTAAACAGAACCACAGCCGTATGTAAACAGAACTACAGCCATGTAAACAGAACTACAGCGTATGTAAACAGAACTACAGCCGTATTACACAGAACTACAGCCGTATGTACACAGAACTACAGCCGTATGTACACAGAACTACAGCCGTATGTAACAGAACTACAGCCGTATGTAAACAGAACTACAGCCGTATGTAAACAGAACTACAGCCGTATGTAAACAGAACTACAGCCGTATGTAAACAGAACTACAGCCGTATGGTACAACAGAACTACAGCCGTATGTAAACAGAACTACAGCCGTATGTAAACAGAACTACAGCCGATGTACAGAACTACAGCCGTATGTAAACAGAACTACAGCCGTATGTAAACAGAACTACAGCCGTATGTAAACAGAACTACAGCCGTATGTAAACAGAACTACAGCCGTATGTAAACAGAACTACAGCCGTATGTAAACAGAACTACAGCGTATGTAAACAGAACCACAGCCGTATGTAACACAGACTACAGCCGTATGTAAACAGAACTACAGCCGTATGTAAACAGAACTACAGCCGTATGTAAACAGACTACAGCCGTATGTAAACAGAACTACAGCCGTATGTAAACAGAACTACAGCCGTATGTAAACAGAACTACAGCCGTATGTAAACAGAACCACAGCCGTATGTAAACAGAACTACAGCCGTATGTAAACAGAACTACAGCCGTAGTAAACAGAACTACAGCCGTATGTAAACAGAACTACAGCCGTATGTAACAGAACTACAGCCGTATGTACACAGAACTACAGCCGTATGTAAACAGAACTACAGCCGTATGTACTCAGAACCACAGCCGTATGTAAACAGAACTACAGCCGTATGTAACAGAACCACAGCCGTATGTACACA
>JAAKFY010000069.1:202597-225904 GCA_011823955.1 Dissostichus mawsoni | reverse complement strand
CAGTGGTATTATATTATATATATAAAATATATAAAAACTGTTCAGTGGTATATATATATATTTATATAATATAATATATATATATATTTATATATATATAATATTTATATATTATATATATATATATTTATATATATATATATATATATATATATTTATATATATATATATATATTTATATATATATATATTATATATATATATTTATATATATATTATATATATATATATAAATATATTAATATATTATATATATATATTTATATATAATATATAGATATTTATATATATATATATATATATTATATATTATATATTATTTATAATATATATATACTGTATATTTCAGTGAATAAGCATAAAGCCTCTTCAGGGTCTCTTTGTTCCCGGACCCTCGTCTGGGAGACAGCCTGTCGCCATGGTAATGATCATACCTGTCAATCAACAGGTGATCTGTCAGCTGATAGGACGACAGACCACCAGCTGACCGGGAGGTGGACCGACCGACCTCCCCCTTCTCACACACACACACACACACACCACCACAGTGAGCTCTCTTTAATACATATTTATAATGACTTAGTTCTCTTTTATCAATAGTGGTGTAAAACATTCTAATTAATGAAATGTTTATATTCTCTCCATATAGTTTCTATATCCACACACAGCGTCTACATACTCAGGACTAAACCTCAGGCTCAGTTTCTCCCTCAGGCCATCAGACTGTTAGACTCCTGCATATCTCATATTCCATCTATCATACAGACTCTTCTGGCTCTATGTGATCTGTTTGATCTGTTCTATGTTCTATGTGCTATGTCTATGTTCTATGTTCTATGTATCTTCATGCTGCTCTGTGGAGGAGACTTCAGTTTCTCATCTCCATATCTCAGCCTGTCCTCCTACAAAAAGCGACCATATAGGTCGATTGTTCAAGCCCTTATTACGACCCAGAGACACGTTTTAAAGTGCATGTTGTTTCTTACGCGACCACTAGAGGTGCTCTAGTCGAGAAGTGTATTTTGTACTCTTAGGATCCAGGTCCAGTGGATGTGTCGGGTCTAGAGTTTGATAGATAGGACAACGTGAACATGCGGCAGCTTCCATGTAAAGTTAGCGTCAACCCTCACGGGGTGAAAACAGTATTTCCGGTCTCGAAGTTTTCATAATAAAACCGGAAGTATTCCCCTCAGTGTCAACTGATTACAGTGATATCTGCGTTACTCATCCACTAAAAGCATCAGTTTATCCTTAATTACACAATATTGATTGGTTTAAATTGTGTTCAATGCTTTTGTGTTTTAACCTTCGATTCGGAGAAACAAATAGTTTATTCGGAGTTTAGACACTACAGTTTCCGAAGACACTACACTACCCAGAATCCCAGCTATCGTTTGGGACTACAACATCCGCCTTGCTTTACAAACCCCGTGATTAGTCCTCAAGCCCTGTGATTGGATGTGGAGTGGCAGTGCGACAAGGTTACGCCGAGCGTCATCTTTGAAATGGAATGGAACCACGGCAGACTGTCCAAAACTGGACTCGAGCGGCTCCACTACAGTTCAGAGGTTAACCTGCTATTTGGACTCCACTACAGTTCAGAGGTTAACCTGCTATTTGGACTCACTACAGTTCAGAGGTTAACCTGCTATTTGGACTCCACTACAGTTCAGAGGTTAACCTGCTATTTGGACTCCACTACAGTTCAGAGGTTAACCTGCTATTTGGACTCCACTACAGTTCAGAGGTTAACCTGCTATTTTTACTCCACTACATTTATTTGAGTTACTTTGCAGATTCTGATTAATGATGTGAAATATAAACAACCCTTAAATCAGACTTTAGTTACACCTGAGTCAAATTCAGGGAAGCTGATTGTACTTTGTCAGGCTTAATATTATCTGTGGATACCCCCAACGTTTTGTTCTTATTCAAAGAAGACCTTAACTCAAAGTATTCTTTAGTGTTTAAATAAAGCCTTATTAGTTTGTCTGTTTTGCAGATCCTCCTGTTGATATCTTTGGACGTCCGGCACTAAACTGTGTTACTGTAGAGATCAGTATCTTCTTCATATGTTCTATTCTATATTTCTATCATTGACCTTCTACTTTCCCCCTTTGTATGTACTCTTAATATTTCATCAAATATAACATCATTTCAACAAAAGAATTCACTAACGTGCTTTAACCACTAGGTGTCCCTTTCTATCAGCTGTGCACCGTCATGGTGTAAATACAGACTATCTACCAATTGGATCAAATGTAAAAGTCAGCCGAGTTAGTGTTGATACTGCAAGGAGACGTATTGTGTGAGGAGAAATGGAAGATGTTGTTTAATTGCTGATATATTTAAGATCCACGTCAAGTTTTCAGTTTCGGTGGCAGTTCGTCCAGAAGTCTTCTCATCAGGGCTCTATGGATAGAGAACTACGGCGGATATGTGATGCAGCCGAACCGTGTATTCAGTGGCGTTTTTATATGTACAAAAGTGGTGGGGCACAAAAAACGTAGATGTCTCTAAAAGCTTCTGCAGTGACGTGCAGCGAGGATCATGGCTGCTGAGGCTCTGGCTCTTCAGGTTTACAAATATTATATTTTGTCCTAAATCAAAATATAATATTATTTTCAAAAGCTTTTTTAGTCTGACGCTTCGATTACTTTCAAACAGAACATGTCATTTTATCATTTAAACATTGGATTGTTCTCTTAGTAAGATCCCTTTTTCAATCAAATGGTCTTACCTCGACTTGAAGATGAAGTCCATGCTATCCTTCTGGACAAACATATCTATTCCTTTTTTATAAAGTCCTCCTTATCTTCTTGTAGTTTCAAAAGTCGAATCATAAATCTAATCTAGATTTATGATTGGAAAATGATAAAAGTAGGGTAGACATGTGGATATTATCCGGCTGGACAAAACGTGCATTTATCTAACAGGTACGTTTCCCACAGATCTTATTTCCAGCTATTTTCTAAAATCCTATGGAGAGAAATCTCATTGCTTTTTTGTCGAGGGAACCCATGCGCAGCTTACTTCCGGGTTTTAGGACGCGTCACTGCACCTCTCTCGTCTCCTCTTCACACACCACACTTTTCGCGGCACACGTACTTACAGCCAATCAGCTCTGAATGATGTGAGATGACGTATGGTGGGGATGGCAGCTCAGTGCCCCTATGGTCATTCTTTTTTGCCACACACATTAAATAGAAAAATACTCTGAGCATGCGCAGTGTAGTTTTACAGTCACCATTCGCTCAGGCCACAGAGCTCTTCTTCTACTCCATCTCTTCTTAGAGGAGTTCAGAAACACTGACTCTGGATCTGTCTGAATGTTTGAGGAGCAGTAAACGACCCAGCAGCTTGTTGGCGTGATCAAACTGTTATCTCCCGCCTCGCGCGTGAGAGTAACAGCTGGAGAAATGACAGCCTCGCGCATGAGAGTAACAGCTGGAGAAATGACAGCCTCGCGCATGAGAGTAACAGCTGGAGAAATGACAGCCTCGCGCATGAGAGTAACAGCTGGAGAAATGACAGCCTCGCGCATGAGAGTAACAGCTGGAGAAATGACAGCCTCGCGCGTGAGAGTAACAGCTGGAGAAATGACAGCCTCGCGCATGAGAGTAACAGCTGGAGAAATGACAGCCTCGCGCATGAGAGTAACAGCTGGAGAAATGACAGCCTCGCGCATGAGAGTAACAGCTGGAGAAATGACAGCCTCCTACTGATTTTAATTTAACCATATATCGAGCCCGATTCTCGATTTCAAATGTGTGCTCAAAATATTTATAAATGAACATTATCATATTATAAGCAAGACAATAAATGGCAAAGATATGTAGAAAATAACCGTATTTGAGATACGTTCAACAAACGTAACGTGGGAGAAAACACGTTTCTAATTAAACGTAATTGAGAATGCAGTTTAGTTCTGGGGAACGTAGTTTTTAGGAGACTGGCTGACATCCCGTTGATTGAAAACGCTCCTGTGGGTCGGAACAATCGACCTATTTGGTCGTATTAGTTGGAGGACTTGTTGCCATGTCTCCTCTGTGGGCTGAGCACATGGTGAGAGAGACTTGGATCTTTAAATGTGAGGGAGTGTCTCCCCCTGCTGGAGTCTGAGGGAACTCCCCCTCTCCCCCTGCTGGACTCTGAGGGAACTGCACCTCTCCCCCTCAGCTGGTTTATGTGACGTTTCATGCCTCCCCCCCTCTCTTCCAGCTGTTACTAAGGACATGTCTCTGAAGTGTCCTGCTCCAAACCCCAAACAGATCCTTGTAGCCCCCCCCTCTCTCTTCCAGCTGTTACTAAGGACATGTCTCTGAAGTGTCCTGCTCCAAACCCCAAACAGATCCTTGTAGCCCCCCCCCCTCTCTCTTCCAGTTGTTACTAAAGACATGTCTCTGAAGTGTCCTGCTCCAAACCCCAAACAGATCCTTGTAGCCCCCCCCCCCTCTCTTCCAGCTGTTACTAAAGAGCTGACTCTGGGTCAGTAGCTTTAGAGAGAGAGTAGATCTCATCAGGAGAACTCTCCCAGCAGAAACTCAGCTAAATGCTGCCGTGATGAAACTCCATATCATGTTCCAAACCACATCAAGGATTCTCTCTGAAACAGCATGGAGCTCAAACTCTCTCTCTCTCTCAGGTTTACCACAAGGTGAGTTCCTTTTGATTTCCTGCTTCTTCACACACACTCTCTCCAGTACAGGTTAGCTCTGAGTGTTAGCATGCTAATGTAAACACAGACCATATTACTTCCAGAACACGTCTCATTGTTTCTGACAGCAACGTTTCTGATTGGCCCGTGGGTGTAAAGCCCGCCCACATTTTAGTAATGTCGTCATGACGCAGCAAATCTGGATCAGCTCCGTTGATCCCCGTTTTTAGAGATGTGGGTACGGAGGTTTTTCCGCACTCTCGCGAGCTTAAGTTTCACTTTCGATTGCATGATATAGCCCAGCGCAACACCTTCGTCACACATGTTGCACCTTGTTTGGACCATTTTCAAGCGATTTGTAATCTGTTCTAGAAAAACGAAGTGTTTTTTAGGATTTCAAGAAGCATATAGAACAAACAATGGATGTGAGAGAAGACATCACTTTGGAGTCTCCTGACACACCGGGGACACATGGTGATGTAGAGAAGACATCACTTTGAGAGTCTCCTGACACACCGGGGACACATGGTGATGTAGAGAAGACATCACTTTGTGAGTCTCCTGACACACCGGGGACACATGGTGATGTAGAGAAGACATCACTTTGAGAGTCTCCTGACACACCGGGGACACATGGTGATGTAGAGAAGACATCACTTTGAGAGTCTCCTGACACACCGGGGACACGTGGTGATGTAGAGAAGACATCACTTTGTGAGTCTCCTGACACACCGGGGACACATGGTGATGTAGAGAAGACATCACTTTGAGAGTCTCCTGACACACCGGGACACATGGTGATGTAGAGAAGACATCAGAGAGTGACTTTAGCATGACAGGAGACCTTTAAAGAGCAACTTGCAGGTTAGAAACCCAAGTGAATAAATGTGTAGGAAAATGATGTATACACTAGATTTTCAAAAAGATATCCATAAATATACACTACAGTGACATCTGGCGTCGTTTTTGTAAGACATTTTTACTTCCGCATAAAAAAAACCACCCGCGCGTGAAGTCACATGGGGGAGAGTGGCCGGTCTAACGTGTGACGTCACATGGGGGAGAGTGGCCGGTCTAACGCGTGAAGTCACATGGGGGAGAGCGGCCGGTCTAACGTGTGACGTCACATGGGGGAGAGCGGCCGGTCTAACGTGTGACGTCACATGGGGGAGAGCGGCCGGTCTAACGTGTGACGTCACATGGGGGAGAGCGGCCGGTCTAACGTGTGACGTCACATGGGGGAGAGCGGCCGGTCTAACGTGTGACGTCACATGGGGGAGAGCGGCCGGTCTAACGTGTGACGTCACATGGGGGAGAGCGGCCGGTCTAACGTGTGACGTCACATGGGGGACAGCGGCCGGTCTAACGCGTGACGTCACATGGGGGACAGCGGCCGGTCTAACGCGTGAAGTCACATGGGGGAGAGCGGCCGGTCTAACGCGTGACGTCACATGGGGAGAGCGGCGGCCGGTCTAACGCGTGACGTCACATGGGGGAGAGCGGCCGGTCTAACGCGTGAAGTCACATGGGGGAGAGCGGCCGGTCTAACGCGTGAAGTCACATCAGGGAGAGCGGCCGGTCTAACGTGTGAAGTCACATCAGGGAGAGCGGCCGGTCTAACGTGTGAAGTCACATCAGGGGAGACGGCCGGTCTAACGTGTGAAGTCACATCAGGGAGAGCGGCCGGTCTAACGCGTGACGTCACATCAGGGAGAGCGGCCGGTCTAACGCGTCACGTCACATGGGGGAGAGCGGCCGGTCTAACGCGTGAAGTCACATCAGGGAGAGCGGCCGGTCTAACGCGTGAAGTCACATCAGGGAGAGCGGCCGGTCTAACGCGTGAAGTCACATCAGGGAGAGCGGCCGGTCTAACGCGTGAAGTCACATCAGGGAGAGCGGCCGGTCTAACGCGTGAAGTCACATCAGGGAGAGCGGGTCTAACGGTCACGTCACATGGGGGAGAGCGGCCGGTCTAACGCGTCACGTCACATGGGGGAGAGCGGCCGGTCTAACGCGTGAAGTCACATCAGGGAGAGCGGCCGGTCTAACGCGTCACGTCACATGGGGGAGAGTGGCCGGTCTAACGCGTCACGTCACATCAGGGAGAGCGGCCGGTCTAACGCGTGAAGTCACATCAGGGAGAGCGGCCGGTCTAACGCGTCACGTCACAGGGGGAGAGCGGCCGGTCTAACGCGTCACGTCACATGGGGGAGAGCGGCCGGTCTAACGCGTGAAGTCACATCAGGGAGAGCGGCCGGTCTAACGCGTCACGTCACATGGGGGAGAGTGGCCGGTCTAACGCGTCACGTCACATGGGGGAGAGCGGCCGGTCTAACGCGTGAAGTCACATCAGGGAGAGCGGCCGGTCTAACGCGTCACGTCACATGGGGGAGAGTGGCCGGTCTAACGCGTCACGTCACATGGGGGAGAGTGGCCGGTCTAACGCGTGACGTCACATGGGGGAGAGCGGCCGGTCTAACGTGTGACGTCACACGGGGGAGAGCGGCCGGTCTAACGTGTCACGTCACACGGGGGAGAGCGGCCGGTCTAACGTGTGACGTCACATGGGGGAGAGCGGCCGGTCTAACGTGTGACGTCACATCAGGGAGAGCGGCCGGTCTAACGTGTGACGTCACACGGGGGAGAGCGGCCGGTCTAACGTGTCACGTCACACGGGGGAGAGCGGCCGGTCTAACGTGTGAAGTCACATCAGGGAGAGCGGCCGGTCTAACGTGTGACGTCACATGGGGGAGAGCGGCCGGTCTAACGTGTGAAGTCACATGGGGGAGAGCGGCCGGTCTAACGTGTGACGTCACATGGGGGAGAGCGGCCGGTCTAACGTGTGACGTCACATGGGGGAGAGCGGCCGGTCTAACGTGTGAAGTCACATGGGGGAGAGCGGCCGGTCTAACGCGTGACGTCACATGGGGGAGAGCGGCCGGTCTAACGCGTGACGTCACATGGGGGAGAGCGGCCGGTCTAACGCGTGACGTCACATGGGGGAGAGCGGCCGGTCTAACGCGTGACGTCACATGGGGGAGAGCGGCCGGTCTAACGCGTGACGTCACATGGGGGAGAGCGGCCGGTCTAACGCGTGACGTCACATGGGGAGAGCGGCCGGTCTAACGCGTGAAGTCACATGGGGGAGAGCGGCCGGTCTAACGTATGACGTCACATCGGGGAGAGCGGCCGGTCTAACGTGTGACGTCACATGGGGAGAGCGGCCGGTCTAACGTATGACGTCACATCGGGGAGAGCGGCCGGTCTAACGTGTGACGTCACATCAGGGAGAGCGGCCGGTCTAACGTGTGAAGTCACATGGGGGAGAGCGGCCGGTCTAACGTATGACGTCACATGGGGGAGAGCGGCCGGTCTAACGCATGACGTCACATGGGGGAGAGCGGCCGGTCTAACGCATGACGTCACATGGGGGAGAGCGGCCGGTCTAACGCGTGACGTCACATGGGGGAGAGCGGCCGGTCTAACGCGTGAAGTCACATGGGGAGAGCGGCCGGTCTAACGTGTGACGTCACATGGGGGAGAGCGGCCGGTCTAACGCATGACGTCACATGGGGGAGAGCGGCCGGTCTAACGCGTGACGTCACGGGGGAGAGCGGCCGGTCTAACGCGTGAAGTCACATGGGGGAGAGCGGCCGGTCTAACGTATGACGTCACATCGGGGAGAGCGGCCGGTCTAACGTGTGACGTCACATGGGGGAGAGCGGCCGGTCTAACGTATGACGTCACATCGGGGAGAGCGGCCGGTCTAACGTGTGAAGTCACATGGGGGAGAGCGGCCGGTCTAACGTATGACGTCACATCGGGGAGAGCGGCCGGTCTAACGTGTGAAGTCACATCAGGGAGAGCGGCCGGTCTAACGTGTGACGTCACATCAGGGAGAGCGGCCGGTCTAACGTGTGACGTCACATCAGGGAGAGCGGCCGGTCTAACGTGTGACGTCACATGGGGGAGAGCGGCCGGTCTAACGCGTGAAGTCACATGGGGAGAGCGGCCTGTCTAACGCGTGAAGTCATCAGGGAGAGCGGCCGGTCTAACGTATGACGTCACGGGGGAGAGCGGCCTGTCTAACGCGTGAAGTCACATCAGGGAGAGCGGCCGGTCTAACGTATGACGTCACATGGGGGAGAGCGGCCGGTCTAACGTGTGACGTCACATGGGGGAGAGCGGCCGGTCTAACGTGTGACGTCACATGGGGGAGAGCGGCCGTCTAACGTGTGAAGTCACATCAGGGAGAGCGGCCGGTCTAACGTATGACGTCACATCAGGGAGAGCGGCCGGTCTAACGCGTCACGTCACATGGGGGAGAGCGGCCGGTCTAACGTGTGACGTCACATGGGGGAGAGCGGCCGGTCTAACGTGTGACGTCACATGGGGGAGAGCGGCCGGTCTAACGTGTGACGTCACATTGGGGAGAGCGGCCGGTCTAACGTGTGACGTCACATGGGGGAGAGAGAGAGGAGTGAAGCGGGAGAGAGAGAGGAGCGAAGAGGGGGAGAGAGAGAGGAGCGAAGAGGGGAGAGAGAGAGGAGCGAAGAGGGGGAGAGAGAAAGGAGCAAATGGGGGAGAGAGAGAGCAGCGAATGGGGAGAGAGAGAGCAGCGAATGGGGGAGAGAGAGAGAGCAGCGAATGGGGGAGAGAGAGAGAGCAGCGAATGGGGGAGAGAGAGAGCAGCGAATGGGGGAGAGAGAGAGCAGCGAATGGGGAGAGAGAGCAGCGAATGGGGGAGAGAGAGCAGCGAATGGGGGGAGAGAGCAGCGAATGGGGGAGAGAGAGCAGCGAATGGGGGAGAGAGCAGCGAATGGGGGAGAGAGAGAGCAGCGAATGGGGGAGAGAGCAGCGAATGGGGGAGAGAGAGAGAGCAGCGAATGGGGGAGAGAGAGAGAGCAGCGAATGGGGGAGAGAGCAGCGAACGGGGAGAGAGAGCAGCGAATGGGGGGAGAGAGCAGCGAATGGGGGAGAGAGAGAGCAGAGAATGGGGGAGAGAGAGAGCAGCGAATGGGGGGAGAGAGCAGCGAATGGGGAGAGAGAGCAGCGAATGGGGGAGAGAGAGAGCAGCGAATGGGGGAGAGAGAGAGCAGCGAATGGGGGGAGAGCAGCGAATGGGGGAGATGTAATACGGTTTCCTGATAAACGTTTTGTGTGATGGTGCTTGTGTGGAGTTCCAGCCCATGGCCTCAGCTGTGGAGAGTATGTGCTGCACTCTGGGTGATAGGAGACCTTTAAGTCAGATCCCAGCAGCTCAGTCAGGGTTACACATGCTAACAGTTTCCCTTCACTTACAGTGTTTGTGCTAAGCTAACAGAAGCAGACAGGAGGCCAGAGACAGACTGAAAACTTTATTGACAGCAAAACCAAACACAGCACAGAGTGAGTGAGTGAGTGAGTGAGTGAGTGTGTTAGTGTGTGAGCACTTGGGCAGCTGGTTCCCGAGGATGACTCGTCGCTCCACCCCCGCCTCAGAGATGCTGGCCAATCGGATCACACCCCCGCTGGACCCATCTCTCTCCATCGCCAGGGCAACCGCTGAGAGACAGACAGGTGAGAGAGGGAGACAGGTGAGAGGGAGAGAAAGGTAGAGAGACGGGTGAGTTTGTATTTCATCTGAAATAATATTCTGTTTATATTTTATAAAAAAGGAGTTTCTGGAGTTTTTCAAGTTTTTTTAAATTATAAATATTTCTATTATTTGAAAGAATCTCAAGTTTTTATTGTAAATATTTTGGACGACATGTCCCTCAGTGGACTACAGCTCCCAGCATGCCCTGCAGCAGCTCTACAGTGGACCAGATGACTACATCTCCCAGCATGCGTGCAGCAGCTCTACAGTGGACCAGATGAGGACTACAGCTCCCAGCATGCCCTGCAGCAGCCCTACAGTGGACCAGATGACTACATCTCCCAGCATGCCCTGCAGCAGCTCTACAGTGGACCAGATGAGGACTACAGCTCCCAGCATGCCCTGCAGCAGCCTACAGTGGACCAGATGACTACATCTCCCACCATGCCCTGCAGCAGCTCTACATTGGACCAGATGACTACATCTCCCAGCATGCCGTGCAGCAGCTCTACAGTGGACCAGATGAGGACTACAGCTCCCAGCATGCCCCTCAGTACCTGCTCCACCAGCTCCAGGCACTGGTCCTTGGTCATGTTGGGTTTGTAGTTGGAGTCCATGTAGCCATAGATGTAGGAGGAGCCGCTCCCCCCACTGAGACGGGCTGCCTCACCAGCATCCCACCAATTGGAACGCAGTACACCTGGGGGAGGGAGGGGGAGAGAGAGAGAGACAGAGACAGACAGACAGACAGACAGACAGACAGACAGACAGACAGACGGTCAATTAGGTCTGTTGTTTTTATGAATGTACAGCTGTGTGTAGTAATATGTAGGTCTGCTTCCGTGTGTGTGTACCTGCCCCCCTCCTCTAGTCTGTGTGTGTGTGTGTGTGTGTACCTGTCCCCCCCTCCTCTGGTGTGTGTGTGTGTGTGTGTTTGTGTGTGTGGTGTGTGTGTGTGTGTGTGTGTGTGTGTGTGTGTGTGTGTGTGTACCTGTCCCCCCCTCCTCTGGTCCCACCCTGCCACCAGTATTCCAGCACTCAGCTCCTCTCTGTATCTGTAGCAGCTCGCCCTGAACAGGTTGGCTGCTGTCTCCACCAGGGGAGGGGCGTCCAGCTCAATGCTAACACAGGTCAACAACACACAGGTCAACAACACACAGGTAAACAACACACACCTGAGGGAGCTGTCAATCAGAGAGAGTGTGTTACCTGTGGAAGCCCAGCTGGTAGGTGACCACGTCAGCGATGGCCTGAGTGTCAGCAGCTGAGCCGGACCTGAGGAGAACACACACGTTAACACACACAGTAACACACGTTAACACACACATCAACACAGTAACACACACATCAACACACACGTTAACACACACATCAACACAGTAACACACACGTTAACACACACAGTAACACACGTTAACACACACATCAACACAGTAACACACACATCAACACACGTTAACACACACACACGTTAACACACACATCAACACAGTAAACACACGTTAACACACATCAACACACAGTAACACACATCAACACACAGTAACACAACACAC
Source organism: Dissostichus mawsoni (assembly GCA_011823955.1). NCBI lineage: Eukaryota > Metazoa > Chordata > Actinopteri > Perciformes > Nototheniidae > Dissostichus > Dissostichus mawsoni. The sequence continues at coordinate 214,113 of JAAKFY010000069.1, read as the reverse complement.
ACACAGTAACACACACAGTAACACGCGTTAACAGTAACACACAACACACGTTAACACACAGTAACACACAACACACAGTAACACACACACACACAATAACACACACAGTAACACACACACAGTAACACACAGTAACACTCGTTAACAATAACACACACAGTAACACGCGTTAGCAGTAAAACACAATAACACACGTTAACACACAGTAACACGCGTTAACACACACAATAACACACAGTAACAAACACAGTAACACGTGTTAACACACACAACACACATCAACACACGTTAACACACACAGTAACACACAACACACAGTAACACATCAACACACAGTAACACACATCAACACACACAGTAACACACGTTAACACACACAGTAACACACAGTAACACATCAACACACAGTAACACACACAACACACAGTAACACACGTTAACACACACAGTAACACACAGTAACACATCAACACACACAGTAACACACGTTAACACACACACAGTAACACACAGTAACACACGTTAAAACACAGTAACACATCAACACACAGTAACACACGTTAACACACAGTAACACACAACACACACAGTAACACACATCAACACCACATTAATATATACAGATAATAAGGAGCTAGAGATGTGGACGTACCTGCAGCAGAAGATGCGGTCGTGGATGGGAGTCAGTTTGTCCGTCACCCTGTTAGCGATGTACGCTCTGAGAGACAGACAGGCAGACAGACAGTTCAGAGGACACAGTCTTTATGTACATAATCAGATGATTGATTATCTCATGTTTATTGATCGGTACCCGGTGGTGGTTCTGGAGTCCGCTCCGATCACCACGCCTCCATCATACTCTACTGCCATGATGGTGGTCTGCACAGAGGGACAGACAGGTAAGACAGACAGGAGAGAGAGAGAGACAGACAGGTGAGACAGACAGGTGAGAAAGACAGGTGAGAAAGAGACAGGTGAGAGAGACAGGTGAGAGAGAGTAGGTGTAATGTGGAGGTGGCCCAATACTTCTGTTTATAAAGTGTGTGTAGATTAGACAGTATAGTCACTGTTTGGTGTATTCTGTTTAGCTTCTGCTGCATATATATCTCTTATAATTCATGTCCTCTCTACCTTCTGCTGGGATGAAGACATGTCCCAATGTGAAGACATGGCCCAATGCGGGATCAACAAAGGATCTCTCTATCATCCGTTATCGGGGATCATCAACAAAGCATCTCTCTATCATCCGTTATCGGACACCGTCTCGTCTCCAGGTGAGCCTATTATCGGACAGATCCAGGCCGGGGGTGAGCCGGGTGAAGTGTGTCCGATAATAGACTCACTTGATTAAAGTTCCACTGCTTTATTCAGAGTTAGCATTAGCCACCGTTAGCTCCTGAACTGCTGTCTCATCCAGACGCGGAGGTTAATATCTCTTTAAAAGCTGTATATTATCTGTATATTTCTCAGGACCCGGAGTCGGTACTCACCCCGGTGCTGACTTCCTGAGAGGTCCAGTCCGGAACCAGAGAGTTCTGGTTGATATTCTGAGAGAAAAACGGACTCATAGTTGCTGCCGCCATCTTGTCACTTTGTACTGAGGGCTTCTTCTTCTTGTAGCGGGTGAGTGGCGGGAACGCTCTTAAAGGCGCAGTACCGCCCTCTACTGGATGGTAGTATACATATGACATATTTATCATTAAAGTACAATACATGACCACTTTCTGGTTAAAACTGCCATTTCTGATCCTTAACATTTTAATATTAAAGTAAATGTAGATTTGTTTAACTCCACAAAGAGGCAGTTTTTTTCCGGCATGTAACGGGACAGCCTGCAGTGGGGTCCTGAGCGGAAACCGGAAGAGAAGGTAAACAGCGATTTTGCTTCGAAAATATCTCCAAAATCATTTTAAAATCACTTTAAAATCACCTTTAAAGGCTGAATTCAACGTGTTTAACACCATGTGTTACTCTTTAATGAGTCATTGTACCTGTAGTAGTAAGGTGTTCTGTCTAACTGAGAGAAACAGCCGTTAAACCAGAGTCCCTTTATAGAAAGAGTCATTTTAATCCCGATATTTAACATCAGATACTCAGAAATAAACTCGCGATTAAAATGATTTCACAGCTTCTTTATAATCAGGAGGATCTAAAGTTAACTTCGGCTTTAATTTAAATCACCCAGAGCTGTTAGATGTACTGATTTCCGACAGATAAATGCGTTAAAGTCTGAATCAGCGGGTTTTACAACATGTTTACTATAAGATTATACCTGCTTATTGAAGTGTTTTTACTTTAATACTATGTAATAGAAGGGCAGACTGTTGTCTGACAAGACTCCATTAACATGCATTATAATCCTGGACATGAAGCAACACAAAGCTAGAAAAACACCTTATTGTTTGTGTTTTTGTATCTAATCTTTAATTCAGTTTAGATATGAAACAATAGTTTATTCAGTGTCGGTAATGTTCTGCCAGATGATAGCAGCTGTTGTTATTATATGTTGTTCATGTTTCATGATATTAAACGTGCTTGTGTTTCAGATGACGGTCCACAACTTGTACATATTTGACCGTAACGGCAGCTGTCTGTATTACAACGAGTGGAACCGCAAGAAACAGGCGGGGATCTCCAAGGACGAGGTGAGACGTCTGTCTGTCTGTCTGTCTGTCTGTCTGTCTGTCTGTCTGTCTGTCTGTCTGTCTGTGTCTGTCTTGTCTGTCTGTATGTCTGTCTGTCTGTCTGTCTGTCTGTCTGTCTGTGTCTCTCTCTCTCTCTCTCTCTCTCTCTCTCTCTCTCTCTCTCTCTCTCACCGTCTCTCTCTCTATCTCTCTCACCTGTCTCTCTCTCACCTGTCTCTCTCTCTCACCTATCTGTCTGTCTTGAGCTCAGTCTCCAGATCGGACCAAAAAAAAAGATGGAGTGAGCTGGTAGCTGGAGAGGTGCCAGTTCACCTCCAAGGCCACTGCCGAGGTGCCCTTGAGCAAGGCACCTAACCTCGAAACTGCTCCCTTGGCGCCGGGTACCTGGCAGCCTCTCTGCTCCGCCACCTCTCCTATCTGCATGTGGTTGTGTGTGTGTGCATGTATATCCTCCCCTGTGTGTGTAATGTGTGTAAACACAACAGAGTGGGGAAAGACATTTCCCTGTAAGGGATTAATAAAGTGTATCTTCTTCTTCTTCTTCTTCTTTCTTCTTCTTCTTCTTCTTCTTCTTCTTCTTCTTCTCTCTCTCACCTGTCTGCCTCTCACCTGTCTCTCTCTCACCTGTCTCTCTCTCACCTGTCTGTCAGGAGTTTAAGCTGATGTACGGGATGCTGTTCTCCATCCGATCCTTCGTCAGTAAGATGTCTCCTCTGGACATGTATCCTTCACAGCTACCTGTCTCTCTCTCTGTATACCTGTCTGTCTCCCAACCTGTCTGTGGTCCTTAGCTACCCGTCTGTCTGCAGGAAGGAGGGCTTCCTGTCCTTCCAGACCAGTAAATACCGTCTGCATTACTACGAGACGCCCAGCGGCCTGAGGTTCATCTTAAATACTGACCTGTCTGTGGTTAATGCCAGAGAGACACTGCAGAGCATCTACAGCAGCGTGAGACACACACACACACACACACACACCACACACACCACACACACACACACACACACACACACACACATGTTTTACTATAATGTCTGATGTTTATCTTGTATAATATAAGAACATGAGTCAGGATGAAAATCAACCTGAAGCTGATTCTGAGTTAGGGCTTTTATTGTGAAGGATCTGCAAGATTACAGTAAAACCTAATTCACCTGTCTCTCTCTCACCTGTCTCTCTCTCACCTGTCTCTCTCTCACCTGTCTCTCTCTCCAGCTGTATGTGGGACGTGGTGAAGAACCCGGTGTGTGTGTTGGGTCAGAGTCTGGACAGCGAGCTGTTCGGCAGCCGCCTGGACGCCTTCATCAGAGCGCTGCCCTACTACAGCCCCCGAGCTGCCTGACACACACACACACACACCACACACACACACACACACAGAGACACAGACACACACACACACACGCTCACACAGAGACACACACGCTCACACAGAGACACACACACACACACGCTCACACAGAGACACACACACACACACACACACTGTTTTGTATTTATTGGTTGGAATAAAGTCTCTTAACATGCGACTGCAGTCTGATGTTTTTCCTGCAGAGATGCTTTCCTCTATTCCATATTGGAGTGGACACCTGGACGTTTAAAGAGGTCTCTTTCTTCCTGTAGTTCTATAGATCTTCATCGGACCCCTTTGTTTACTTCAGGAACATAGTGACATCACTATGGAACACTTCTATTGGCTAGCGCTGCAACACATTGTACGTGATAGGCTAAGGGCGGGACATCTCTAAGCTGGTTGACCAATCACAACAGAGCCGGCCAGCTAACCAATCAGAGCAGCTCTAGTCTCAGACAGAGGGTGAAAAGAGCATCAGAGGCATTATGAGAACAATAAAGAGCTTTTTGAACATTATGAGATATTTCTAAGAAAGTCCGTTTGGTCGCTTCAGAAAAAGAAGACACAAGAATGTTTACATTTATTTAAAAAATCTAAAAACCAAATGCCCTAAACTGGAAGAGCTCAGCTGTGATTGGTCGCTTTAAAGGGGACCTATCGTGCAAAATGCACTTTGTGATGTCTTTTATACATACATATGTGTCCCCGGTGTTCCAGGGAACTCACAAAGTGTCAGAAAACACAACCCTCTCTCTTTTCCTCCATACCCAAATCTCTAAAAACGGGGCTGCAACGGATTTGATACGGGTGGATTTTTATTTGCACCTTTTGACGTAATGTAGGAGCACTCCGCCTGATTGGTCAACTCTCCACCAATCAGGGGAATGAGAGGTTGGGCCGTGTTGACTCTCCACTCGTAATCACAGCAAGCATGATAACATGACGCTCGTGCCGGGGCCGTGTCACGCCCCCCTCTTCCGCATGGGGGCGTGGTCAGCTGAATCAGACCTTGCAAAGACAGAGCTGGAGTGAGGCAAAATGAGGCATGGCTAAAATGCATGATCTGTTTCGTATTTTGAAAATTAAAAACGTTTCATATACCTTATATATATATATATATATATACCTTATATATTATTTAAATATAGCATGATAGGTCCCCTTTAAGCTTTGTTGATAAATGAACATATTTTTATTGGATTAATTGCAAACATTAAAGGAAGCACAAAGTCTTTCCTTATCTTACAAAGATCTGTCTAAAGTTTATTTCTGTGCTGTTTCGTTTATATTTTATAAAATACTCCATGTGTATATCTTATAATATATTAAAGGTGTATATAGCTGCTTAATTTATATTTTATAATCTCGTTATACATTTTCCTTTGCTTTAACGACTCTTGAACTGCTGTGAATTTCCCGATTTGAGAATAAATTCAACTCCTCATCATGTTCGGTAATAGCTAACGGCTAATAACTAACGGCTAACAGACCTGCATTAATTTAAAGAATTAAAACGTTAATTACGTAACAGAGACCTGTCACTGTGACCTACTGAACGCACAAAGAGATTAACTGATAGCTAAGCACACACACACACACACATCAACATCTGTGTTAGCACACGGAGCTAATGCTAGCACGGCAGTTTAGGATAACCTTGGATTAAAGCAGATTTTCCTGTTTGGAGACGAGTGATCAGCAGGAAGTCATAAAATTACAGATGATGATCTGTGTGTTTGTGTGTGTGTGTGTGTGTGTGTGTGTGTGTGTGTGTGTGTGTGTGTGTGTGTGTGTGTGTGTGTGTGTGTGTGTGTGTGTGTGTGTTGTGTGTGTGTGGTGTGTGTGTGTGTGTGTGTTCAGACAGTGTATCCCTGTAGTGATATAATCTCTAATCCCAATGAAAAACATACTGCCAACCAACAACCTCCACACACAGTTTGAACCAAGTATTCAGAAAGTCTTTAGAAAAGTATTCAGAAAAGTTTTAGAAAAGTCTTTAGAAAGGTCTTTAGAAAAGTCTCTAGAAAAGTCTCTAGAAAAGTCTTGGAAAGTCCTCAGAAAGTCGTCAGAAAAGTCTTTGGAAAGTCCTCAGAAAGTCTTCAGAAAAGTCTTTAGAAAGTCCTCAGAAAGTCCTCAGGAAAGTCTTCAGAAAGTCCTCAGAAAGTCTTTAGAAAAGTTCTCAGAAAAGTCTTAAGAAAAGTCTCTAGAAAAGTCCTCAGAAAGTCATTAGAAAAGTCTTTAGAAAGTCCTCAGAAAGTCTCTAGAAAAGTCCCCAGAAAAGTCTTTAGAAAAGTCCTCAGAAAAATCTTAGAAAGTCTCTAGAAAAGTCTTAGAAAGTCCTCAGAAAGTCATTAGAAAAGTCTTTAGAAAAGTCTCTAGAAAAGTCTTTAGAAAGTCCTCAGAAAGTCATTAGAAAAGTCTTTAGAAAAGTCTCTAGAAAAGTCTTTAGAAAGTCCTCAGAAAGTCATTAGAAAAGTCCTCAGAAAGTCTCTAGAAAAGTCTTTAGAAAGTCCTCAGAAAGTCTTTAGAAAGGTCCTCAGAAAGTCCTCAGAAAGTCATTAGAAAAGTCCTCAGAAAGTCTTCAGAAAGTCCTCAGAAAAGTCTTTAAAAAGTCCTCAGAAAGTGTTTAGAAAAGTGTTTAGAAAGTCCTCAGAAAAGTCTTTAGAAAGTCTTTAGAAAATTCTTTAGAAAGTCCTCAGAAAGTCATTGGAAAAGTCTTTAGAAAGTCCTCAGAAAGTCATTAGAAAAGTCTTTAGAAAGTCCTCAGAAAAGTCTTTAAAAAGTCCTCAGAAAAGTCTTTAAAAAGTCCTCAAAAAGTATTTTAAAAGTCCTCAGAAAGTCCTCAGAAAAGTCTTTAAAAAGCCCTCAGAAAGTCTTTTGAAAAGTGTTTCGAACAGTCCTCAAACAAAAAGCAACTGATAACTAAGTCTCAGATATCGGTGAGTCCCTGAACGCACCGTCCACTTTAATCCAAACAACAAAACAAATGGGTAAAATATAAAATAAAGTTTAGAGACCAACCTGTTCATTCAGCTTTTATACTAACCATGTGGACCAAAGGACGCTGGAACCCAACCAGGGTGTGTGTGTGTGTGTGTGTGTGTGTGTGTGTGTGTGTGTGTGTGTGTGTGTGTGTGTGTGAGTGTGTGTGGTGTGTGTGTGTGTGTGTCTGTGTGTGTGTGTGTGTGTGTGTGTGTGTGTGTGTGTGTGTGTGTGTGTGTGAGTGTGTGTGTGTGTGTGTTGTGTCTGTGTGTGTGTGTGTGTGTGTGTGTGTGTATGTGTGTGTGTGTGTGTGTGTGTTGTGTCTGTGTGTGTGTGTGTGTGTGTGTGTGTGTCTGTGTGTGTGTGTGTGTGTGTGTTGTGTATGTGTGTGTGGTGTGTGTCTGTGTGTGTGTGTGTGTGTGTCTGTGTCTGTGTGTGTGTGTGTGTGTGTGTGTGTGTCTGGTGTGTGTGTGTGTGTGTGTGTGTGTGTGTGTGTGTGTGTGTGTCTGTGTGTGTGTGTGTGTGTGTGTGTGTCTGTTGTGTGTGTGTGTGTGTGTGTTTGTGTGTGGTGTGTGTGTGTATGTGTGTGTGTGTGTGTCTGTGTGTGTGTGTGTGTTGTGTGTGTGTGTGTGTGTGTGTGTGTGTGTGTGTGTGTGTGTGTGTGTGTGTGTGTGTCTGTGTGTGGGTGTGTGTGTTGTGTGTGTGTGTCGTGTGTGTGTGTGTGTGTGTGTGTGTGTGTGTGTGTGTGTATGTGTGTGTGTGTGTGTGTGTCTGTGTGTGTGTGTGTGTGTGTTGTGTGTGTGTGTGTGTGTGTGGTGTGTGTGTGTGTGTGTGTGTGTGTGTGTGTGTGTGTGTGTGTGAGAGATTACTTTCGGATATCCGGGCAAGAGGCCATGTTTAACATCTGCACCCAGAGTTTGGTATTTCGGAGCTACAGGTTTAAATCCTGATCAGACGGACGGACAGACGGACGTATCTGTGCTCTGATTGGTGGATTTCACCAAAGGCTTAATACAAGAGTATCAGCAGAGATACAGATAGAGCAGACAGACAGGTGGACACAGAGAGAGGACGACAGGAATCAGACACCTGGAACCAGGTAAAGATCAATCTGTCTCCTGCAAGGACTGATGGGACTTTTGTTTGTAATATGGCTTACTTTTTTTAAACTTATTTTGGGTTATTTTGAATGTTGTGTTTTTTTATCTGGTTTTACTTGTTGTTTTGTGTTCATCTTGGCTATATAATGTAATGCTGTCATTAGCTTTAGCCTATTTTCTTGTTTTTCATCGTTAGTTTTAATTATGATATATCTGTGTTTTTAGTTTTAGCATTAGCATTAGCCTCTTGTTTTTAATAAATAGTATTAGCTTGATATAGTTGTTCTGATTGTTAGCATTAGCCTTATGTTATTTTACATAATTAGTATTAGCTTGATATAGTTGTTCGTCTGTTAGCATTAGCATTAGCCTCTGTGTTTACCCCCTCAGAGTCGGCCATGTTTGCGGCCGAGCGACGGTCGGATCGGCGGAAAAGGCGGGAAGTTTTCCGTGGAGGAACTTTACGGATTCAACAAGAAGCCAAAGGTGAAAAAAGGGAGTTCTGTGGGACTGGAGTGGAAGAAGGACCCCAAGGAGAAGCAGGAGAACAGGCTGGCCTCGCAAATACTGGAGCAGCGACAAAACTGATGGAGAGACGAAGACTAGAGATCTACCTGAAGGAGTGTGATGTCATCATGGAGCAGAGAGACATGCCCTACAGGTGAGACAAGTGGGGGAGAGAGGTGAGACAGGTGGGGAGACAGGTGATACAGGTGAGATAGGTGGGGAGACAGGTGAGACAGGTGGGGCAGACAGGTGAGATCTACCTGAGGGTGTGTGATGTCATCATGGAGCAGAGAGACATGCCCTGCAGGTGAGACAAGTGAGACTTTTTAGGTTCTGGCTTTTATGTTGGATGTTTTCTGGTCAAATCTCAACAGTATGTTGGCTGTGTTTCAGCTGTAGGTTGGCTGTGTTTCAGCTGTATGTTGGCTGTGTTTCAGCTGTATGTTGGTTGTGTTTCAGCTGTAGGTTGGCTGTGTTTCAGCTGTATGTTACTGTGTTTCAGCTGTAGGTTGGCTGTGTTTCAGCTGTATGTTGGTTGTGTTTCAGCTGTAGGTTGGCTGTGTTTCAGCTGTAGGTTGGCTGTGTTTCAGCTGTATGTTGGTTGTTTCAGCTGTATGTTGGCTGTGTTTCAGCTGTATGTTGGCTGTGTTTCAGCTGTATGTTGGTTGTGTTTCAGCTGTATGTTGGCTGTGTTTCAGCTGTATGTTGGTTGTGTTCAGCTGTATGTTGGTTGTGTTTTCAGCTGTATGTTGGTTGTGTTTCAGCTGTATTTGGCTGTGTTTCAGCTGTAGGTTGGTTGTGTTTCAGCTGTAGGTTGGCTGTGTTTCAGCTGTATGTTGGCTGTGTTTCAGCTGTAGGTTGGCTGTGTTTCAGCTGTATGTTGGCTGTGTTTTCAGCTGTATGTTGGCTGTGTTTCAGCTGTAGGTTGGTTGTGTTTCACTGTAAGTTGGCTGGTGTTCAGCTGTATGTTGGCTGTGTTTCAGCTGTAGGTTGGCGTGTTTCAGCTGTAGGTTGGTTGTTGTTTCAGCTGTAGGTTGGCTGTGTTTCAGCTGTATGTTGGCTGTGTTTCAGCTGTATGTTGGCTGTGTTTCAGCTGTAGGTTGGTTGTGTTTCAGCTAAGTTGGCTGTGTTCAGCTGTATGTTGGCTGTGTTTCAGCTGTAGGTTGGCTGTGTTTCAGCTGTAGGTTGGCTGTGTTTCAGCTGTATGTTGGGCTGTGTTTCAGCTGTATGTTGGTTGTGTTTCAGCTGTAGTTGGCTGTGTTTTTCAGCTGTAGGTTGGCTGTGTTTCAGCTGTATGTTGGCTGTGTTTCAGCTGTATGTTGGTTGTGTTTCAGCTGTATGTTAGCTGTGTTTCAGCTGTATGTTGGCTGTGTTTCAGCTGTAGGTTGGTTGTGTTTCAGCTGTATGTTGGCTGTGTTTCAGCTGTACGTTGGCTGTGTTTCAGCTGTATGTTGGCTGTGTTTCAGCTGTAGGTTGCTGTGTTTCAGCTGTATGTTGGTTGTTGTTTCAGCTGTAGGTTGGCTGTGTTTCAGCTGTAGGTTGGTTGTGTTTCAGCTGTATGTTGGCTGTGTTTCAGCTGTATGTTGGCTGTGTTTCAGCTGTATGTTGGCTGTGTTTCAGCTGTATGTTAGCTGTGTTTCAGCTGTATGTTGGCTGTGTTTCAGCTGTAGGTTGGTTGTGTTTCAGCTGTATGTTGGCTGTGTTTCAGCTGTAGGTTGGCTGTGTTTCAGCTGTATGTTGGCTGTGTTTCAGCTGTAGGTTTGGCTGTGTTTCAGCTGTATGTTGGTTGTTTCAGCTGTATGTTGGCTGTGTTTCAGCTGTAGGTTGTTGTGTTTCAGCTGTATGTTGGTTGTGTTTCAGCTGTATGTTAGCTGTGTTTCAGCTGTTGTTGGCTGTGTTTCAGCTGTAGGTTGGTTGTGTTTCAGCTGTAGGTTAGCTGTGTTTCAGCTGTATGTTGGTTATGTTTCAGCTGTATATTGGCTGTGTTTCAGCTGTAGGTTGGTTGTGTTTCAGCTGTATGTTGGTTGTGTTTCAGCTGTAGTTGGCTGTGTTTCAGCTGTATGTTGGCTGTGTTTCAGCTGTAGGTTGGCTGTGTTTCAGCTGTAGGTTGGCTGTGTTTCAGCTGTATGTTGGTTGTGTTTCAGCTGTATATTGGCTGTGTTTCAGCTGTAGGTTGGTTGTGTTTCAGCTGTATGTTGGTTGTGTTTCAGCTGTATGTTGGCTGTGTTTCAGCTGTATGTTGGCTGTGTTTCAGCTGTATGTTGGCTGTGTTTTCAGCTGTAGGTTGGCTGTGTTTCAGCTGTAGGTTGGCTGTGTTTTCAGCTGTAGGTTGGCTGTGTTTCAGCTGTATGTTGGTTGTGTTTCAGCTGTATGTTGGTCTGTGTTTCAGCTGTGTAGGTTTGTGTTTCAGCTGTATGTTGGTTGTGTTTCAGCTGTATGTTAGCTGTGTTTCAGCTGTATGTTGGCTGTGTTTCAGCTGTAGGTTGGTTGTGTTTCAGCTGTAGGTTAGCTGTGTTTCAGCTGTATGTTTTGGCTGTGTTTCAGCTGTAGGTTGGCTGTGTTTCAGCTGTATGTTGTTTGTGTTTCAGCTGTAGGTTGGCTGTGTTTCAGCTGTATGTTGGCTGTGTTTCAGCTGTAGGTTGTTGTGTTTCAGCTGTAGGTTGGCTGTGTTTCACCTGTATGTTGGTTGTGTTTCAGCTGTAGGTGTTGTGTTTCAGCTGTAGGTTGGCTGTGTTTCAGCTGTATGTTGGCTGTGTTTCAGCTGTATGTTGGCTGTGTTTCAGCTGTATGTTGGTTGTGTTTCAGCTGTAGGTTGGCTGTGTTTCAGCTGTATGTTGGCTGTGTTTCAGCTGTAGGTTGGTTGTGTTTCAGCTGTATGTTGGCTGTGTTTCAGCTGTATGTTGGCTGTGTTTCAGCTGTAGGTTGGTT
>JAAKFY010000069.1:150557-201597 GCA_011823955.1 Dissostichus mawsoni | reverse complement strand
ACACAGAACTACAGCCGTATGTAAACAGAACCACAGCCGTATGTAAACAGAACTACAGCCGTATGTAAACAGAACTACAGCCGTATGTAAACAGAACCACAGCCGTATGTAAACAGAACTACAGCCGTATGTAAACAGAACCACAGCCGTATGTAAACAGAACTACAGCCGTATGTAAACAGAACTACAGCCGTATGTAAACAGAACCACAGCCGTATGTAAACAGAACCACAGCCGTATGTAAACAGAACCACAGCCGTATGTAAACAGAACCACAGCCGTATGTAAACAGAACCACAGCCGTATGTAAACAGAACTACAGCCGTATGTAAACAGAACCACAGCCGTATGTAAACAGAACCACAGCCGTATGTAAACAGAACTACAGCCGTATGTAAACAGAACCACAGCCGTATGTAAACAGAACTACAGCCGTATGTAAACAGAACTACAGCCGTATGTAAACAGAACCACAGCCGTATGTAAACAGAACTACAGCCGTATGTAAACAGAACTACAGCCGTATGTATCAGAACCACAGCCGTATGTAAACAGAACTACAGCCGTATGTACACAGAACTACAGCCGTATGTACACAGAACCACAGCCCGTATGTAAACAGAAACTACAGCCGTATGTACACAGAACCACAGCCGTATGTAAACAGAACCACAGCCGTATGTAACAGAACTACAGCCGTATGTAAACAGAACTACAGCCGTATGTACACAGAACTACAGCCGTATGTACACAGAACCAAGCCGTATGTAAACAGAACTACAGCCGTATGTACACAGAACCACAGCCGTATGTAAACAGAACCACAGCCGTATGTAAACAGAACCACAGCCGTATGTAAACAGAACACAGCCGTATGTAAACAGAACTACAGCCGTATGTAAACAGAACTACAGCCGTATGTAAACAGAACTACAGCCGTATGTACACAGAACCACAGCCGTATGTAAAACAGAACTACAGCCGTATGTACACAGAACCACAGCCGTATGTAAACAGAACCACAGCCGTATGTAAACAGAACTACAGCCGTATGTAAAACAGAACTACAGCGTATGTAAACAGAACCACAGCCGTATGTAAACAGAACTACAGCCGTATGTAAACAAACTACAGCCGTATGTACACAGAACCACAGCCGTATGTAAACAGACCACAGCCGTATGTACACAGAACTACAGCCGTATGTAAACAGAACTACAGCCGTATGTAAACAGAACCACAGCGTATGTAAACAGAACTACAGCCGTAGTAAACAGAATACAGCGTATGTACACAGAACCACAGCCGTATGTAAACAGAACTACAGCCGTATGTAAACAGAACTACAGCCGATGTACACAGAACCACAGCCGTATGTAAACAGAACTACAGCCGTATGTAAACAGAACTACAGCCGTATGTAACAGAACCACAGCCGTATGTAAACAGAACTACAGCGTATGTAAACAGAAACTACAGCCGTATGTAAACAGAACCACAGCCGTATGTAAACAGAACCACAGCCGTATGTAAACAGAACTACAGCCAGTATGTACACAGAAACTACAGCCGTATGTAAACAGAACTACAGCCGTATGTAAACAGAACTACAGCCGTATGTAAACAGAACCACAGCCGTATGTACACAGAACCACAGCCGTATGTAAACAGAACTACAGCCGTATGTAAACAGAAACTACAGCCGTATGTACACAGAACTACAGCCGTATGTACACAGAACCCACCGTATGTAAACAGAACCACAGCCGTATGTAAACAGAACTACAGCCGTATGTACACAGAACTACAGCGTATGTACACAGAACCAAGCCGTATGTAAACAGAACTACAGCCGTATGTAAACAGAACTACAGCCGTATGTAAAACAGAACCACAGCCGTATGTAAACAGAACCCACAGCCGTATGTAAACAGAACTACAGCCGTATGTACACAGAACTACAGCCGTATGTAAACAGAACTACAGCCGTATGTAAACAGAACTACAGCCGTATGTAACAGAACCACAGCCGTATGTAAACAGAACTACAGCGTATGTACACAGAACCACAGCCGTATGTAAACAGAACCACAGCCGTATGTAAACAGAACTACAGCCGTATGTAAACAGAACCACAGCCGTATGTAAACAGAACTACAGCCGTATGTACACAGAACCACAGCCGTATGTAAACAGAACCACAGCCGTATGTAAACAGAACTACAGCCGTATGTAAACAGAACCACAGCCGTATGTAAAACAGAACTACAGCCGTATGTAAACAGAACTACAGCCGTATGTAAACAGAACCACAGCCGTATGTAAACAGAACCACAGCCGTATGTAAACAGAACTACAGCCGTATGTACACAGAACCACAGCCGTATGTAAACAGAACCACAGCCGTATGTAAACAGAAACTACAGCCGTATGTAAACAGAACTACAGCCGTATGTAAACAGAACTACAGCCGTATGTAAACAGAACCACAGCCGTATGTAAACAGAACTACAGCCGTATGTAAACAGAACTACAGCCGTATGTAAACAGAACCACAGCCGTATGTAAACAGAACCACAGCCGTATGTAAACAGAACTACAGCCGTATGTAAACAGAACCACAGCCGTATGTACACAGAACTACAGCCGTATGTACTCAGAACTACAGCCGTATGTAAACAGAACTACAGCGTATGTAAACAGAACTACAGCCGTATGTAAACAGAACTACAGCCGTATGTAAACAGAACCACAGCGTATGTAAACAGAACTACAGCCGTATGTAAACAGAACTACAGCCGTATGTAAACAGAACTACAGCCGTATGTAAACAGAACTACAGCCGTATGTACTCAGAACTACAGCCGTATGTAAACAGAACTACAGCCGTATGTAAACAGAACCACAGCCGTATGTAAACAGAACTACAGCCGTATGTAAACAGAACTACAGCCGTATGTAAACAGAACTACAGCCGTATGTAAACAGAACTACAGCCGTATGTAAACAGAACTACAGCCGTATGTACACAGAACTACAGCCGTATGTAAACAGAACTACAGCCGTATGTAAACAGAACTACAGCCGTATGTAAACAGAACCACAGCCGTATGTAAACAGAACTACAGCCGTATGTAAACAGAACTACAGCCGTATGTAAACAGAACCACAGCCGTATGTAAACAGAACTACAGCCGTATGTAAACAGAACCACAGCCGTATGTACACAGAACTACAGCCGTATGTACTCAGAACTACAGCCGTATGTAAACAGAACTACAGCCGTATGTAAACAGAACCACAGCCGTATGTACACAGAACCACAGCCGTATGTACACAGAACCACAGCCGTATGTAAACAGAACCACAGCCGTATGTACACAGAACTACAGCCGTATGTAAACAGAACCACAGCCGTATGTACACAGAACTACAGCCGTATGTACTCAGAACTACAGCCGTATGTAAACAGAACCACAGCCGTATGTACACAGAACTACAGCCGTATGTACTCAGAACTACAGCCGTATGTAAACAGAACTACAGCCGTATGTACTCAGAACTACAGCCGTATGAAACAGAACTACAGCCGTATGTAAACAGAACCACAGCCGTATGTACACAGAACCACAGCCGTATGTACACAGAACCACAGCCGTATGTAAACAGAACCACAGCCGTATGTACACAGAACTACAGCCGTATGTAAACAGAACCACAGCCGTATGTACACAGAACTACAGCCGTATGTACACAGAACTACAGCCGTATGTAAACAGAACCACAGCCGTATGTACACAGAACTACAGCCGTATGTACTCAGAACTACAGCCGTATGTAAACAGAACTACAGCCGTATGTAAACAGAACCACAGCCGTATGTACACAGAACTACAGCCGTATGTAAACAGAACCCAGCCGTATGTAAACAGAACCACAGCCGTATGTAAACAGAACTACAGCCGTATGTACACAGAACTACAGCCGTATGTAAACAGAACCACAGCCGTATGTACACAGAACTACAGCCGTATGTACTCAGAACTACAGCCGTATGTAAACAGAACTACAGCCGTATGTAAACAGAACCACAGCCGTATGTACACAGAACTACAGCCGTATGTAAAAGAACCACAGCCGTATGTACACAGAACTACAGCCGTATGTACTCAGAACTACAGCCGTATGTAAACAAACTACAGCCGTATGTAAACAGAACCACAGCCGTATGTACACAGAACTACAGCCGTATGTAAACAGAACCACAGCCGTATGTAACAGAAACCACAGCCGTATGTAAACAGAACCACAGCCGTATGTAAACAGAACCACAGCCGTATGTAAACAGAACTACAGCCGTATGTAAACAGAACTACAGCCGTATGTACACAGAACCACAGCCGTATGTAAACAGAACTACAGCCGTATGTACACAGAACCACAGCCGTATGTAAACAGAACTACAGCCGTATGTAAACAGAACCACAGCCGTATGTAAACAGAACTACAGCCGTATGTACACAGAACCACAGCCGTATGTAAACAGAACTACAGCCGTATGTAAACAGAACTACAGCCGTATGTACACAGAACTACAGCCGTATGTACACAGAACTACAGCCGTATGTACACAGAACTACAGCCGTATGTAAACAGAACTACAGCCGTATGTACACAGAACTACAGCCGTATGTAAACAGAACTACAGCCGTATGTACACAGAACCACAGCCGTATGTAAACAGAACTACAGCCGTATGTAAACAGAACCACAGCCGTATGTAAACAGAACCACAGCCGTATGTAAACAGAACTACAGCCGTATGTAAACAGAAACCACAGCCGTATGTAAACAGAACTACAGCCGTATGTAAACAGAACCACAGCGTATGTAAACAGAACTACAGCCGTATGTAAACAGAACTACAGCCGTATGTAAACAGAACTACAGCCGTATGTAAACAGAACTACAGCCGTATGTAAACAGAACTACAGCCGTATGTAAACAGAACCACAGCCGTATGTAAACAGAACTACAGCCGTATGTAAACAGAACCACAGCCGTATGTAAACAGAACCACAGCCGTATGTAAACAGAACTACAGCCGTATGTAAACAGAACCACAGCCGTATGTAAACAGAACTACAGCCGTATGTAAACAGAACTACAGCGTATGTAAACAGAACTACAGCCGTATGTAAACAGAACCACAGCCGTATGTAAACAGAACTACAGCCGTATGTAAACAGAACTACAGCCGTATGTAAACAGAACCACAGCCGTATGTAAACAGAACTACAGCCGTATGTAAACAGAACCACAGCCGTATGTAAACAGAACTACAGCCGTATGTAAACAGAACTACAGCCGTATGTAAACAGAACTACAGCCGTATGTACACAGAACCACAGCCGTATGTAGAACTACAGCCGTATGTAAACAGAACCACAGCCGTATGTAAACAGAACTACAGCCGTATGTAAACAGAACTACAGCCGTATGTAAACAGAACCACAGCCGTATGTAAACAGAACCACAGCGTATGTAAACAGAACTACAGCCGTATGTAAACAGAACTACAGCCGTATGTAAACAGAACTACAGCCGTATGTAAACAGAACTACAGCCGTATGTAAACAGAACTACAGCCGTATGTAAACAGAACCACAGCCGTATGTAAACAGAACTACAGCCGTATGTAACAGAACTACAGCCGTATGTACACAGAACTACAGCCGTATGTACACAGAACTACAGCCGTATGTAAACAGAACTACAGCCGTATGTAAACAGAACCACAGCCGTATGTAAAACAGAACCACAGCCGTATGTAAACAGAACTACAGCCGTATGTAAACAGAACTACAGCCGTATGTACACAGAACTACAGCCGTATGTAAACAGAACCACAGCCGTATGTAAACAGAACTACAGCCGTATGTAAACAGAACTACAGCCGTATGTACACAGAACTACAGCCGTATGTAAACAGAACTACAGCCGTATGTAAACAGAACTACAGCCGTATGTAAACAGAACTACAGCCGTATGTAAACAGAACCACAGCCGTATGTACACAGAAACTACAGCCGTATGTAAACAGAACTACAGCCGTATGTAAACAGAACCACAGCGTATGTAAACAGAACTACAGCCGTATGTACACAGAACTACAGCCGTATGTACACAGAACTACAGCCGTATGTAAACAGAACCACAGCCGTATGTACACAGAACTACAGCCGTATGTAAACAGAACTACAGCCGTATGTAAACAGAACCACAGCCGTATGTAAACAGAACCACAGCCGTATGTAAACAGAACTACAGCCGTATGTAAACAGAACTACAGCCGTATGTACACAGAACTACAGCCGTATGTAAACAGAACCACAGCCGTATGTAAACAGAACTACAGCCGTATGTAAACAGAACTACAGCCGTATGTACACAGAACTACAGCCGTATGTAAACAGAACTACAGCCGTATGTACACAGAACTACAGCCGTATGTAAACAGAACTACAGCCGTATGTAAACAGAACTACAGCGTATGTAAACAGAACTACAGCCGTATGTAAAACAGAACTACAGCCGTATGTAAACAGAACTACAGCCGTATGTAAACAGAACTACAGCCGTATGTAAACAGAACCCAGCCGTATGTAAACAGAACTACAGCCGTATGTAAACAGAACCACAGCCGTATGTAAACAGAACTACAGCCGTATGTAAACAGAACCACAGCCGTATGTAAACAGAACCACAGCCGTATGTACACAGAACTACAGCCGTATGTAAACAGAACTACAGCCGTATGTAAACAGAACCACAGCCGTATGTAAACAGAACTACAGCCGTATGTAAACAGAACTACAGCCGTATGTAAACAGAACTACAGCCGTATGTAAACAGAACTACAGCCGTATGTAACAGAACTACAGCCGTATGTAAACAGAACTACAGCCGTATGTACACAGAACTACAGCCGTATGTAAACAGAACTACAGCCGTATGTAAACAGAACTACAGCCGTATGTAAACAGAACTACAGCCGTATGTACACAGAACCACAGCCGTATGTACACAGAAACTACAGCCGTATGTAAACAGAACTACAGCCGTATGTAAACAGAACTACAGCCGTATGTAAACAGAACTACAGCCGTATGTAAACAGAACTACAGCCGTATGTACACAGAACTACAGCCGTATGTAAACAGAACTACAGCCGTATGTAAACAGAACTACAGCCGTATGTAAACAGAACTACAGCCGTATGTAAACAGAACTACAGCCGTATGTACACAGAACTACAGCCGTATGTAAACAGAACTACAGCCGTATGTAAACAGAACTACAGCCGTATGTAAACAGAACTACAGCCGTATGTAAACAGAACTACAGCCGTATGTACACAGAACCACAGCCGTATGTACACAGAACCACAGCCGTATGTAACAGAACCACAGCCGTATGTAAACAGAACTACAGCCGTATGTACACAGAACCACAGCCGTATGTAAACAGAACTACAGCCGTATGTAAACAGAACTACAGCCGTATGTAAACAGAACTACAGCCGTATGTACACAGAACTACAGCCGTATGTAAACAGAACTACAGCCGTATGTAAACAGAACCACAGCCGTATGTACACAGAACTACAGCCGTATGTAAACAGAACCACAGCCGTATGTACACAGAACTACAGCCGTATGTAAACAGAACTACAGCCGTATGTAAACAGAACTACAGCCGTATGTAAACAGAACTACAGCCGTATGTAAACAGAACCACAGCCGTATGTACACAGAACTACAGCCGTATGTAAACAGAACCACAGCCGTATGCACACAGAACTACAGCCGTATGTAAACAGAACTACAGCCGTATGTACACAGAACTACAGCCGTATGTAAACAGAACTACAGCCGTATGTACACAGAACTACAGCCGTATGTAAACAGAACCACAGCCGTATGTAAACAGAACCACAGCCGTATGTAAACAGAACTACAGCCGTATGTACACAGAACCACAGCCGTATGTAAACAGAACTACAGCGTATGTAAACAGAACTACAGCCGTATGTACACAGAACTACAGCCGTATGTAAACAGAACTACAGCCGTATGTAAACAGAACTACAGCCGTATGTACACAGAACCACAGCCGTATGTAAACAGAACTACAGCCGTATGTAAACAGAACTACAGCCGTATGTACACAGAACTACAGCCGTATGTACACAGAACTACAGCCGTATGTAAACAGAACTACAGCCGTATGTAAACAGAACCACAGCCGTATGTACACAGAACTACAGCCGTATGTAAACAGAACTACAGCCGTATGTAAACAGAACTACAGCCGTATGTACACAGAACTACAGCCGTATGTAAACAGAACTACAGCCGTATGTACACAGAACTACAGCCGTATGTAAACAGAACTACAGCCGTATGTACACAGAACTACAGCCGTATGTAAACAGAACTACAGCCGTATGTACACAGAACTACAGCCGTATGTAAACAGAACTACAGCCGTATGTAAACAGAACCACAGCCGTATGTAAACAGAACCACAGCCGTATGTAAACAGAACTACAGCCGTATGTAAACAGAACTACAGCCGTATGTACACAGAACCACAGCCGTATGTAAACAGAACTACAGCCGTATGTAAACAGAACTACAGCCGTATGTAAACAGAACTACAGCCGTATGTAAACAGAACTACAGCCGTATGTAAACAGAACCACAGCCGTAGGTACACAAACCACAGCCGTATGTAAACAGAACTACAGCCGTATGTACACAGAACCACAGCCGTATGTAAACAGAACCACAGCCGTATGTACACAGAACCACAGCCGTATGTAAACAGAACTACAGCCGTATGTACACAGAACTACAGCCGTATGTAAACAGAACCACAGCCGTATGTACACAGAACTACAGCCGTATGTAAACAGAACTACAGCCGTATGTAAACAGAACTACAGCCGTATGTACACAGAACCACAGCCGTATGTAAACAGAACCACAGCCGTATGTACACAGAACCACAGCCGTATGTAAACAGAACTACAGCCGTATGTAAACAGAACCACAGCCGTATGTACACAGAACCACAGCCGTATGTAAACAGAACTACAGCCGTATGTACACAGAACTACAGCCGTATGTACACAGAACTACAGCCGTATGTAAACAGAACTACAGCCGTATGTAAACAGAACTACAGCCGTATGTAAACAGAACTACAGCCGTATGTAAACAGAACTACAGCCGTATGTAAACAGAACTACAGCCGTATGTAAACAGAACTACAGCCGTATGTAAACAGAACTACAGCCGTATGTAAACAGAACTACAGCCGTATGTACACAGAACTACAGCCGTATGTACACAGAACTACAGCCGTATGTAAACAGAACTACAGCCGTATGTACACAGAACTACAGCCGTATGTACACAGAACTACAGCCGTATGTAAACAGAACTACAGCCGTATGTAAACAGAACCACAGCCGTATGTAAACAGAACTACAGCCGTATGTAAACAGAACTACAGCCGTATGTAAACAGAACCACAGCCGTATGTAAACAGAACTACAGCCGTATGTAAACAGAACTACAGCCGTATGTACACAGAACTACAGCCGTATGTACACAGAACTACAGCCGTATGTAAACAGAACTACAGCCGTATGTAAACAGAACTACAGCCGTATGTAAACAGAACCACAGCCGTATGTACACAGAACTACAGCCGTATGTAAACAGAACCACAGCCGTATGTAAACAGAACTACAGCCGTATGTACACAGAACCACAGCCGTATGTAAACAGAACTACAGCCGTATGTACACAGAACCACAGCCGTATGTACACAGAACTACAGCCGTATGTAAACAGAACCACAGCCGTATGTAAACAGAACTACAGCCGTATGTAAACAGAACCACAGCCGTATGTACACAGAACTACAGCCGTATGTAAACAGAACTACAGCCGTATGTAAACAGAACTACAGCCGTATGTACACAGAACTACAGCCGTATGTAACAGAACTACAGCCGTATGTAAACAGAACTACAGCCGTATGTAAACAGAACTACAGCCGTATGTAAACAGAACTACAGCCGTATGTAAACAGAACTACAGACGTATGTATGTAACAGAACTACAGCCGTATGTACACAGAACTACAGCCGTATGTAAACAGAACTACAGCCGTATGTAAACAGAACTACAGCCGTATGTAAACAGAACCACAGCCGTATGTACACAGAACTACAGCCGTATGTAAACAGAACTACAGCCGTATGTAAACAGAACTACAGCCGTATGTAAACAGAACTACAGCCGTATGTAAACAGAACTACAGCCGTATGTACACAGAACTACAGCCGTATGTAAACAGAACTACAGCCGTATGTAAACAGAACTACAGCGTATGTAAACAGAACTACAGCCGTATGTAAACAGAACTACAGCCGTATGTACACAGAACCACAGCCGTATGTAAACAGAACTACAGCCGTATGTAAACAGAACTACAGCCGTATGTACACAGAACTACAGCCGTATGTAAACAGAACTAAAGCCGTATGTAAACAGAACTACAGCCGTATGTAAACAGAACTACAGCCGTATGTAAACAGAACCACAGCCGTATGTAAACAGAACTACAGCCGTATGTAAACAGAACCACAGCCGTATGTAAACAGAACCACAGCCGTATGTAAACAGAACTACAGCCGTATGTACACAGAACCACAGCCGTATGTAAACAGAACCAACCTACAGCTGAAACACAGCCAACATACAGCTGAAACACACAACCAACCTACAGCTGAAACACAGCCAACATACAGCTGAAACACAGCCAACATACAGCTGAAACACAGCCAACCTACAGCTGAAACACAACCAACATACAGCTGAAACACAGCCAACATACAGCTGAAACACAGCCAACATACAGCTGAAACACAGCCAACCTACAGCTGAAACACAACCAACCTACAGCTGAAACACAACCAACATACAGCTGAAACACAGCCAACCTACAGCTGAAACACAACCAACCTACAGCTGAAACACAGCCAACATACAGCTGAAACACAGCCAACCTACAGCTGAAACACAAACAACATACAGCTGAAACACAGCCAACCTACAGCTGAAACACAGCCAACATACAGCTGAAACACAGCTAACCTACAGCTGAAACACAACCAACCTACAGCTGAAACACAGCCAACATACAGCTGAAACACAGCTAACATACAGCTGAAACACAACCAACATACAGCTGAAACACAACCAACCTACAGCTGAAACACAGCCAACATACAGCTGAAACACAACCAACATACAGCTGAAACACAGCCAACCTACAGCTGAAACACAGCCAACATACAGCTGAAACACAGCCAACCTACAGCTGAAACACAGCCAACATACAGCTGAAACACAGCCAACATACAGCTGAAACACAGCCAACATACAGCTGAAACACAACCAACATACAGCTGAAACACAACCAACCTACAGCTGAAACACAGCCAATATACAGCTGAAACACAACCAACATACAGCTGAAACACAGCCAACCTACAGCTGAAACACAGCCAACCTACAGCTGAAACACAGCCAACCTACAGCTGAAACACAGCCAACATACAGCTGAAACACAGCCAACATACAGCTGAAACACAACCAACATACAGCTGAAACACAACCAACCTACAGCTGAAACACAGCCAATATACAGCTGAAACATAACCAACATACAGCTGAAACACAGCCAACATACAGCTGAAACACAGCCAACATACAGCTGAAACACAACCAACCTACAGCTGAAACACAGCCAACCTACAGCTGAAACACAACCAACATACAGCTGAAACACAGCCAACCTACAGCTGAAACACAGCCAACATACAGCTGAAACACAGCCAACGTACAGCTGAAACACAGCCAACATACAGCTGAAACACAACCAACCTACAGCTGAAACACAGCCAACATACAGCTGAAACACAGCTAACATACAGCTGAAACACAACCAACATACAGCTGAAACACAGCCAACATACAGCTGAAACACAGCCAACCTACAGCTGAAACACAGCCAACCTACAGCTGAAACACAACCAACATACAGCTGAAACACAGCCAACATACAGCTGAAACACAGCCAACCTACAGCTGAAACACAACCAACCTACAGCTGAAACACAACCAACCTACAGCTGAAACACAGCCAACCTACAGCTGAAACACAGCCAACATACAGCTGAAACACAGCCAACTTACAGCTGAAACACAACCAACCTACAGCTGAAACACAGCCAACATACAGCTGAAACACAGCCAACTTACAGCTGAAACACAACCAACCTACAGCTGAAACACAGCCAACATACAGCTGAAACACAGCCAACCTACAGCTGAACACAGCCAACATACAGCTGAAACACAGCCAACCTACAGCTGAAACACAACCAACCTACAGCTGAAACACAGCCAACATACAGCTGAAACACAACCAACATACAGCTGAAACACAACCAACATACAGCTGAAACACAGCCAACATACAGCTGAAACACAACCAACATACAGCTGAAACACAACCAACATACAGCTGAAACACAGCCAACATACAGCTGAAACACAGCCAACATACAGCTGAAACACAACCAACATACAGCTGAAACACAGCCAACCTACAGCTGAAACACAGCCAACCTACAGCTGAAACACAACCAACATACAGCTGAAACACAACCAACATACAGCTGAAACACAGCCAACATACAGCTGAAACACAGCCAACATACAGCTGAAACACAACCAACATACAGCTGAAACACAGCCAACCTACAGCTGAAACACAGCCAACATACAGCTGAAACACAGCCAACATACAGCTGAAACACAGCCAACCTACAGCTGAAACACAGCCAACATACAGCTGAAACACAGCCAACATACAGCTGAAACACAGCCAACCTACAGCTGAAACACAGCCAACATACTGTTGAGATTTGACCAGAAAACATCCAACATAAAAGCCAGAACCTAAAAAGTCTCACTTGTCTCACCTGCAGGGCATGTCTCTCTGCTCCATGATGACATCACACACCCTCAGGTAGATCTCACCTGTCTGCCCCACCTGTCTCACCTGTCTCCCCCACCTATCTCACCTGTCTCACCTGTCTCCCCCACCTGTCTCACCTCTCTCCCCCACTTGTCTCACCTGTAGGGCATGTCTCTCTGCTCCATGATGACATCACACTCCTTCAGGTAGATCTCACCGGTCTCACCTGTCTCATCTGTCTCCCCCCTCACCTGTCTCACCTGTAGGGCATGTCTCTCTGCTCCATGATGACATCACACTCCTTCAGGTAGATCTCACCTGTCTCACCTGTCTCCCCCACCTGTCTCACCTGTAGGGCATGTCTCTCTACTCCATGATGACATCACACTCCTTCAGGTAGATCTCACCTGTCTCATCCCAACTGTCTTACCCCCCCCTCACCTGTCTCCCCCACCTGTCTCACCTGTCTCTCCACCACCTGTCTCACCTGTCTCCCAACACCTGTCTCACCTGTCTCTCCACCACCAGTCTCACCTGTCTCCCCACCACCTGTCTCACCTGTAGGGCATATCTCTCTGCTCCATGATGACATCACACTCCTTCAGGTAGATCTTACCTGTCTCACCTGTCTCATCTGTCTCCCCCCTCACCTGTCTCCCTCACCTGTAGGGCATGTCTCTCTGCTCCATGATGACATCACACTCCTTCAGGTAGATCTCACCTGTCTCCCCCACCTGTCTCACCCCCCCTCACCTGTCTCCCCCACCTGTCTCACCTGTAGGGCATGTCTCTCTGCTCCATGATGACATCACACTCCTTCAGGTAGATTTCACCTGTCTCCCCCCACCTGTCTCACCCCCCCTCACCTGTCTCCCCCACCTGTCTCACTGTCTCCCCACCACCTGTCTCACCTGTCTCCTCCCCTCACCTGTCTCCCCCACCTGTCTCACCTGTAGGGCATGTCTCTCTGCTCCATGATGACATCACACTCCTTCAGGTAGATCTCACCTGTCTCCCCCACCTGTCTCCCCACCACCTGTTTCACCTGTCTCACCCCCCTCACCTGTCTCACCTGTAGGGCATGTCTCTCTGCTCCATGATGACATCACACTCCTTCAGGTAGATCTCACCTGTCTCCCCCCCACCTGTCTCACCCCCCCCCTCACCTGTCTCACCTGTAGGGCATGTCTCTCTGCTCCATGATGACATCACACTCCTTCAGGTAGATCTCACCTGTCTCCCCACCACCTGTCCCTTGTCTCTCCACCACCTGTCTCACCCCCCTCACCTGTCTCACCTGTAAGGCATGTCTCTCTGCTCCATGATGACATCACACTCCTTCAGGTAGATCTCACCTGTCTCCCCACCACCTGTCTCCCTTGTCTCTCCACCACCTGTCTCACCCCCCCTCACCTGTCTCACCTGTAGGGCATGTCTCTGCTCCATGATGACATCACACTCCTTCAGGTAGATCTCACCTGTCTCCCCACCACCTGTCTCCCTTGTCTCTCCACCACCTGTCTCACCCCCCTCACCTGTCTCACCTGTAAGGCATGTCTCTCTGCTCCATGATGACATCACACTCCTTCAGGTAGATCTCTAGTCTTCGTCTCTCCATCAGTTTTGTCGCTGCCTCCAGTATTTGCGAGGCCAGCCTGTTCTCCTGCTTCTCCTTGGGGTCCTTCTTCCACTCCAGTCCCACAGAACTCCCTTTTTTCACCTTTGGCTTCTTGTTGAATCCGTAAAGTTCCTCCACGGAAAACTTCCCGCCTTTTCCCGCCGATCCGACCGTCGCTCGGCCCGCAAACATGGCCGACTCTGAGGGGGGTAAACACAGAGGCTAATGCTAATGCTAACAATCAGAACAACTATATCAAGCTAATACTATTTATTAAAAACAAGAGGCTAATGCTAATGCTAAAACTAAAAACACAGATATATCATAATTAAAACTAACGATGAAAAACAAGAAAATAGGCTAAAGCTAATGACAGCATTACATTATATAGCCAAGATGAACACAAAACAACAAGTAAAAACCAGAATAAAAAACACAACATTCAAAATATACCCAAAATAAGTTTAAAAAAGTACAGCCATATTACAAACAAAAGTCCATCAGTCCTTGCAGGAGACAGATTGATCTTTACCTGGTTCCAGGTGTCTGATTCCTGTCGTCCTCTCTCTGCGTCCACCTGTCTGTCTGCCTCTCTGTATCTCTGCTGATACTCTTGTATTAAGCCTTTGGGTGAAATCCCACCAATCAGAGCACAGATACGTCCGTCTGTCCGTCCGTCTGATCAGGATTTAAACCTGTAGCTCCGAAATACCAAACTCTGGGTGCAGATGTTAAACATGGCCTCTTGCCCGGATATCCGAAAGTAATCTCTCACACACACACACACACACACACACACACACACCACACACACACACACACACACACACACACACACACACACACAGACACACACACACACACACAAACACACCACACACACACACACTCACACACACACACACACACACACACACACACAGACACACACACACACACACACACACACACACACACACTCACACACACACACACACACACACACACACACACACACAGACACACACACAGACACACACACACACACTCACACACACACACACACACTCACACACACACACACACACACACACACACACACACCCTGGTTGGGTTCCAGCGTCCTTTGGTCCACATGTTAGTATAAAAGCTGAATGAACAGGTTTGGTCTCTAAACTTTATTTTATTATTTTACCCATTTGTTTTGTTGTTTGGATTAAAGTGGACGGTGCGTTCAGGGACTCACCGATATCTGAGACTTAGTTATCAGTTGCTTTTTGTTTGAGGACTGTTCGAAACACTTTTCAAAAGACTTTCTGAGGGCTTTTTAAAGACTTTTCTGAGGACTTTCTGAGGACTTTTAAAATACTTTTTTGAGGACTTTTTAAAGACTTTTCTGAGGACTTTTTAAAGACTTTTCTGAGGACTTTCTAAAGACTTTTCTAATGACTTTCTGAGGACTTTCTAAAGACTTTTCCAATGACTTTCTGAGGACTTTCTAAAGAATTTTCTAAACACTTTTCCAAAGACTTTTCTGAGGACTTTCTAAACACTTTTCTAAACACTTTCTGAGGACTTTTTAAAGACTTTTCTGAGGACTTTCTGAAGACTTTCTGAGGACTTTTCTAATGACTTTCTGAGGACTTTCTGAGGACCTTTCTAAAGACTTTCTGAGGACTTTCTAAAGACTTTTCTAGAGACTTTCTGAGGACTTTTCTAATGACTTTCTGAGGACTTTCTAAAGACTTTTCTAGAGACTTTTCTAAAGACTTTTCTAATGACTTTCTGAGGACTTTCTAAAGACTTTTCTAGAGACTTTTCTAAAGACTTTTCTAATGACTTTCTGAGGACTTTCTAAAGACTTTTCTAGAGACTTTCTAAAGATTTTTCTGAGGACTTTTCTAAAGACTTTTCTGGGGACTTTTCTAGAGACTTTCTGAGGACTTTCTAAAGACTTTTCTAATGACTTTCTGAGGACTTTTCTAGAGACTTTTCTTAAGACTTTTCTGAGAACTTTTCTAAAGACTTTTCTGAGGACTTTCTGAAGACTTTCCTGAGGACTTTCTGAGGACTTTTCTAAAGACTTTTCTGAAGACTTTCTGAGGACTTTCCAAAGACTTTTCTGAAGACTTTCTGAGGACTTTCCAAAGACTTTTCTGAAGACTTTCTGAGGACTTTCCAAAGACTTTTCTAGAGACTTTTCTAAAGACCTTTCTAAAGACTTTTCTAAAACTTTTCTGAATACTTTTCTAAAGACTTTCTGAATACTTGGTTCAAACTGTGTGTGGAGGTTGTTGGTTGGCAGTATGTTTTTCATTGGGATTAGAGATTATATCACTACAGGGATACACTGTCTGAACACACACACACACACACACACACACACACACACACACACACACACACACAAACACACAGATCATCATCTGTAATTTTATGACTTCCTGCTGATCACTCGTCTCCAAACAGGAAAATCTGCTTTAATCCAAGGTTATCCTAAACTGCCGTGCTAGCATTAGCTCCGTGTGCTAACACAGATGTTGATGTGTGTGTGTGTGTGTGCTTAGCTATCAGTTAATCTCTTTGTGCGTTCAGTAGGTCACAGTGACAGGTCTCTGTTACGTAATTAACGTTTTAATTCTTTAAATTAATGCAGGTCTGTTAGCCGTTAGTTATTAGCCGTTAGCTATTACCGAACATGATGAGGAGTTGAATTTATTCTCAAATCGGGAAATTCACAGCAGTTCAAGAGTCGTTAAAGCAAAGGAAAATGTATAACGAGATTATAAAATATAAATTAAGCAGCTATATACACCTTTAATATATTATAAGATATACACATGGAGTATTTTATAAAATATAAACGAAACAGCACAGAAATAAACTTTAGACAGATCTTTGTAAGATAAGGAAAGACTTTGTGCTTCCTTTAATGTTTGCAATTAATCCAATAAAAATATGTTCATTTATCAACAAAGCTTAAAGGGGACCTATCATGCTATATTTAAATAATATATAAGGTATATATATATATATATAAGGTATATGAATAATTTTTAATTTTCAAAATACGAAACAGATCATGCATTTTAGCCATGCCTCATTTTGCCTCACTCCAGCTCTGTCTTTGCAAGGTCTGATTCAGCTGACCACGCCCCCATGCGGAAGAGGGGGGCGTGACACGGCCCCGGCACGAGCGTCATGTTATCATGCTTGCTGTGATTACGAGTGGAGAGTCAACACGGCCCAACCTCTCATTCCCCTGATTGGTGGAGAGTTGACCAATCAGGCGGAGTGCGCCTACATTACGTCAAAAAGGTGCAAATAAAAAATCCACCCGTATCAAATCCGTTGCAGCCCCGTTTTTAGAGATTTGGGTATGGAGGAAAAGAGAGGGTTGTGTTTTCTGACACTTTGTGAGTTCCCTGGAACACCGGGACACATGTATGTATAAAAGACATCACAAAGTGCATTTTGCACGATAGGTCCCCTTTAAAGCGACCAATCACAGCTGAGCTCTTCCAGTTTAGGGCATTTGGTTTTTAGATTTTTTAAATAAATGTAAACATTCTTGTGTCTTCTTTTTCTGAAGCGACCAAACGGACTTTCTTAGAAATATCTCATAATGTTCAAAAAGCTCTTTATTGTTCTCATAATGCCTCTGATGCTCTTTTCACCCTCTGTCTGAGACTAGAGCTGCTCTGATTGGTTAGCTGGCCGGCTCTGTTGTGATTGGTCAACCAGCTTAGAGATGTCCCGCCCTTAGCCTATCACGTACAATGTGTTGCAGCGCTAGCCAATAGAAGTGTTCCATAGTGATGTCACTATGTTCCTGAAGTAAACAAAGGGTCCGATGAAGATCTATAGAACTACAGGAAGAAAGAGACCTCTTTAAACGTCCAGGTGTCCACTCCAATATGGAATAGAGGAAAGCATCTCTGCAGGAAAAACATCAGACTGCAGTCGCATGTTAAGAGACTTTATTCCAACCAATAAATACAAAACAGTGTGTGTGTGTGTGTGTGTGTGTGTGTCTCTGTGTGAGCGTGTGTGTGTGTGTGTCTCTGTGTGAGCGTGTGTGTCTCTGTGTGAGCGTGTGTGTGTGTGTGTCTGGTGTGTGTGTGTGTGTGTGTGTGTGTGTGTGTGTGTGTGTGTCTGTGTGTCAGGCAGCTCGGGGGCTGTAGTAGGGCAGCGCTCTGATGAAGGCGTCCAGGCGGCTGCCGAACAGCTCGCTGTCCAGACTCTGACCCAACACACACACCGGGTTCTTCACCACGTACTCCACATACAGCTGGAGAGAGAGACAGGTGAGAGAGAGACAGGTGAGAGAGAGACAGGTGAGAGAGAGACAGGTGAATTAGGTTTTACTGTAATCTTGCAGATCCTTCACAATAAAAGCCCTAACTCAGAATCAGCTTCAGGTTGTATTTTCATCCTGACTCATGTTCTTATATTATACAAGATAAACATCAGACATTATAGTAAAACATGTGTGTGTGTGTGTGTGTGTGTGTGTGTGTGTGTGTGTGTGTGTGTGTGTGTCTCACGCTGCTGTAGATGCTCTGCAGTGTCTCTCTGGCATTAACCACAGACAGGTCAGTATTTAAGATGAACCTCAGGCCGCTGGGCGTCTCGTAGTAATGCAGACGGTATTTACTGGTCTGGAAGGACAGGAAGCCCTCCTTCCTGCAGACAGACGGGTAGCTAAGGACCACAGACAGGTTGGGAGACAGACAGGTATACAGAGAGAGAGACAGGTAGCTGTGAAGGATACATGTCCAGAGGAGACATCTTACTGACGAAGGATCGGATGGAGAACAGCATCCCGTACATCAGCTTAAACTCCTGCAGACAGACAGGTGAGAGAGAGACAGGTGAGAGAGAGACAGGTGAGAGGCAGACAGGTGAGAGAGAGAAGAAGAAGAAGAAGAAGAAGAAGAAGAAGAAGAAGAAGAAGAAGAAGAAGAAGAAGAAGATACACTTTATTAATCCCTTACAGGGAAATGTCTTTCCCCACTCTGTTGTGTTTACACACATTACACACACAGGGGAGGATATACATGCACACCACACAACCACATGCAGATAGGAGAGGTGGCGGAGCAGAGAGGCTGCCAGGTACCCGGCGCCAAGGGAGCAGTTTCGAGGTTAGGTGCCTTGCTCAAGGGCACCTCGGCAGTGGCCTTGGAGGTGAACTGGCACCTCTCCAGCTACCAGCTCACTCCATCTTTTTTTTTGGTCCGATCTGGAGACTGAGCTCAAGACAGACAGATAGGTGAGAGAGAGAGACAGGTGAGAGAGAGACAGGTGAGAGAGAGAGAGAGAGACAGGTGAGAGAGAGAGAGAGAGAGAGAGAGAGACACAGACAGACAGACAGACAGACAGACAGACAGACAGACAGACAGACAGACAGACAGACAGACAGACAGACAGACGTCTCACCTCGTCCTTGGAGATCCCCGCCTGTTTCTTGCGGTTCCACTCGTTGTAATACAGACAGCTGCCGTTACGGTCAAATATGTACAAGTTGTGGACCGTCATCTGAAACACAAGCACGTTTAATATCATGAAACATGAACAACATATAATAACACAGCTGCTATCATCTGGCAGAACATTACCGACACTGAATAAACTATTGTTTCATATCTAAACTGAATTAAAGATTAGATACAAAAACACAAACAATAAGGTGTTTTTCTAGCTTTGTGTTGCTTCATGTCCAGGATTATAATGCATGTTAATGGAGTCTTGTCAGACAACAGTCTGCCCTTCTATTACATAGTATTAAAGTAAAAACACTTCAATAAGCAGGTATAATCTTATAGTAAACATGTTGTAAAAACCCGCTGATTCAGACTTTAACGCATTTATCTGTCGGAAATCAGTACATCTAACAGCTCTGGGTGATTTAAATTAAAGCCGAAGTTAACTTTAGATCCTCCTGATTATAAAGAAGCTGTGAAATCATTTTAATCGCGAGTTTATTTCTGAGTATCTGATGTAAAATATCGGGATTAAAATGACTCTTTCTATAAAGGGACTCTGGTTTAACGGCTGTTTCTCTCAGTTAGACAGAACACCTTACTACTACAGGTACAATGACTCATTAAAGAGTAACACATGGTGTTAAACACGTTGAATTCAGCCTTTAAAGGTGATTTTAAAGTGATTTTAAAATGATTTTGGAGATATATTTTCGAAGCAAAATCGCTGTTTACCTTCTCTTCCGGTTTCCGCTCAGGACCCACTGCAGGCTGTCCCGTTACATGCCGGAAAAAAACTGCCTCTTTGTGGAGTTAAACAAATCTACATTTACTTTAATATTAAAATGTTAAGGATCAGAAATGGCAGTTTTAACCAGAAAGTGGTCATGTATTGTACTTTAATGATAAATATGTCATATGTATACTACCATCCAGTAGAGGGCGGTACTGCGCCTTTAAGAGCGTTCCCGCCACTCACCCGCTAAGAAGAAGAAGCCCTCAGTACAAAGTGACAAGATG
Source organism: Dissostichus mawsoni (assembly GCA_011823955.1). NCBI lineage: Eukaryota > Metazoa > Chordata > Actinopteri > Perciformes > Nototheniidae > Dissostichus > Dissostichus mawsoni. Next base: position 180,369 of record JAAKFY010000069.1, on the reverse strand, counting down.
GCGGCAGCAACTATGAGTCCGTTTTTCTCTCAGAATATCAACCAGAACTCTCTGGTTCCGGACTGGACCTCTCAGGAAGTCAGCACCGGGGTGAGTACCGACTCCGGGTCCTGAGAAATATACAGATAATATACAGCTTTTAAAGAGATATTAACCTCCGCGTCTGGATGAGACAGCAGTTCAGGAGCTAACGGTGGCTAATGCTAACTCTGAATAAAGCAGTGGAACTTTAATCAAGTGAGTCTATTATCGGACACACTTCACCCGGCTCACCCCGGCCTGGATCTGTCCGATAATAGGCTCACCTGGAGACGAGACGGTGTCCGATAACGGATGATAGAGAGATGCTTTGTTGATCCCCGATAACGGATGATAGAGAGATCCTTTGTTGATCCCGCATTGGGCCATGTCTTCACATTGGGACATGTCTTCATCCCAGCAGAAGGTAGAGAGGACATGAATTATAAGAGATATATATGCAGCAGAAGCTAAACAGAATACACCAAACAGTGACTATACTGTCTAATCTACACACACTTTATAAACAGAAGTATTGGGCCACCTCCACATTACACCTACTCTCTCTCACCTGTCTCTCTCACCTGTCTCTTTCTCACCTGTCTTTCTCACCTGTCTGTCTCACCTGTCTGTCTCTCTCTCTCTCCTGTCTGTCTCTTACCTGTCTGTCCCTCTGTGCAGACCACCATCATGGCAGTAGAGTATGATGGAGGCGTGGTGATCGGAGCGGACTCCAGAACCACCACCGGGTACCGATCAATAAACATGAGATAATCAATCATCTGATTATGTACATAAAGACTGTGTCCTCTGAACTGTCTGTCTGCCTGTCTGTCTCTCAGAGCGTACATCGCTAACAGGGTGACGGACAAACTGACTCCCATCCACGACCGCATCTTCTGCTGCAGGTACGTCCACATCTCTAGCTCCTTATTATCTGTATATATTAATGTGGTGTTGATGTGTGTTACTGTGTGTGTTGTGTGTTACTGTGTGTTAACGTGTGTTACTGTGTGTTGATGTGTTACTGTGTTTAACGTGTGTTACTGTGTGTTACTGTGTGTGTGTTAACGTGTGTTACTGTGTGTGTTGATGTGTTACTGTGTGTTACTGTGTGTGTTAACGTGTGTTACTGTGTGTGTTGTGTGTTACTGTGTGTTGATGTGTTACTGTGTGTTACTGTGTGTGTTAACGTGTTACTGTGTGTGTTGATGTGTGTTACTGTGTGTTGATGTGTTACTGTGTGTTGTGTGTTACTGTGTGTGTTAACGTGTGTTGATGTGTGTTGTGTGTGTTAACACGTGTTACTGTGTTTGTTACTGTGTGTTATTGTGTGTGTTAACGCGTGTTACTGTGTGTTAACGTGTGTTATTGTGTTTTACTGCTAACGCGTGTTACTGTGTGTTATTGTTAACGAGTGTTACTGTGTGTTACTGTGTGTGTGTACTGTGTGTGTTATTGTGTGTGTGTGTTACTGTGTGTTGTGTGTTACTGTGTGTTAACGTGTGTTGTGTGTTACTGTTAACGCGTGTTACTGTGTGTGTTACTGTGTGTGTTGTGTGTTACTGTGTGTTGATGTGTGTTACTGTGTGTTGATGTGTGTTAACGTGTGTGTTACTGTGTTGAGTGTGTGTTAACGTGTGTGTGTGTTAACGTGTGTTGATGTGTGTGTTACTGTGTTGATGTGTGTGTTAACGTGTGTTACTGTGTGTGTTAACGTGTGTGTTACTGTGTTGATGTGGTGTTAACGTGTGTGTTGATGTGTGTGTTACTGTGTTGATGTGTGTGTTAACGTGTGTTACTGTGTGTGTTAACGTGTGTGTTCTCCTCAGGTCCGGCTCAGCTGCTGACACTCAGGCCATCGCTGACGTGGTCACCTACCAGCTGGGCTTCCACAGGTAACACACTCTCTCTGATTGACAGCTCCCTCAGGTGTGTGTTGTTTACCTCCTGTGTGTTGTTGACCTGTGTTGTTGACCTGTGTGTTAGCATTGAGCTGGACGCCCCTCCCCTGGTGGAGACAGCAGCCAACCTGTTCAGGGCGAGCTGCTACAGATACAGAGAGGAGCTGAGTGCTGGAATACTGTGGCAGGGTGGGACCAGAGGAGGGGGGGACAGGTACACACACACACACACACACACACACACACACACACACACACCACACACCACACACACACACCACACACACACCAGAGGAGGGGGGGACAGGTACACACACAACACACACACACAGACTAGAGGAGGGGGGACAGGTACACACACACGGAAGCAGACCTACATATACTACACACAGCTGTACATTCATAAAAACAACAGACCTAATTGACCGTCTGTCTGTCTGTCTGTCTGTCTGTCTGTCTGTCTCTCTCTCTCTCCCCCTCCCTCCCCCAGGTGTACTGCGTTCCAATTGGTGGGATGCTGGTGAGGCAGCCCGTCTCAGTGGGGGGAGCGGCTCCTCCTACATCTATGGCTACATGGACTCCAACTACAAACCCAACATGACCAAGGACCAGTGCCTGGAGCTGGTGGAGCAGGTACTGAGGGGCATGCTGGGAGCTGTAGTCCTCATCTGGTCCACTGTAGAGCTGCTGCACGGCATGCTGGGAGATGTAGTCATCTGGTCCAATGTAGAGCTGCTGCAGGGCATGGTGGGAGATGTAGTCATCTGGTCCACTGTAGGCTGCTGCAGGGCATGCTGGGAGCTGTAGTCCTCATCTGGTCCACTGTAGAGCTGCTGCAGGGCATGCTGGGAGATGTAGTCATCTGGTCCACTGTAGGGCTGCTGCAGGGCATGCTGGGAGCTGTAGTCCTCATCTGGTCCACTGTAGAGCTGCTGCACGCATGCTGGGAGATGTAGTCATCTGGTCCACTGTAGAGCTGCTGCAGGGCATGCTGGGAGCTGTAGTCCACTGAGGGACATGTCGTCCAAAATATTTACAATAAAAACTTGAGATTCTTTCAAATAATAGAAATATTTATAATTTAAAAAAACTTGAAAAACTCCAGAAACTCCTTTTTTATAAAATATAAACAGAATATTATTTCAGATGAAATACAAACTCACCCGTCTCTCTACCTTTCTCTCCCTCTCACCTGTCTCCCTCTCTCACCTGTCTGTCTCTCAGCGGTTGCCCTGGCGATGGAGAGAGATGGGTCCAGCGGGGGTGTGATCCGATTGGCCAGCATCTCTGAGGCGGGGGTGGAGCGACGAGTCATCCTCGGGAACCAGCTGCCCAAGTGCTCCACACACTAACACACTCACTCACTCACTCACTCTGTGCTGTGTTTGGTTTTGCTGTCAATAAAGTTTTCAGTCTGTCTCTGGCCTCCTGTCTGCTTCTGTTAGCTTAGCACAAACACTGTAAGTGAAGGGAAACTGTTAGCATGTGTAACCCTGACTGAGCTGCTGGGATCTGACTTAAAGGTCTCCTATCACCCAGAGTGCAGCACATACTCTCCACAGCTGAGGCCATGGGCTGGAACTCCACACAAGCACCATCACACAAAACGTTTATCAGGAAACCGTATTACATCTCCCCCATTCGCTGCTCTCTCCCCCCATTCGCTGCTCTCTCTCTCCCCCATTCGCTGCTCTCTCTCTCCCCCATTCGCTGCTCTCTCTCCCCCATTCGCTGCTCTCTCCCCCCATTCGCTGCTCTCTCTCTCCCCCATTCTCTGCTCTCTCTCTCCCCCATTCGCTGCTCTCTCCCCCATTCGCTGCTCTCTCTCCCCCGTTCGCTGCTCTCTCCCCCATTCGCTGCTCTCTCTCTCTCCCCCATTCGCTGCTCTCTCTCTCTCCCCCATTCGCTGCTCTCTCCCCCATTCGCTGCTCTCTCTCTCCCCCATTCGCTGCTCTCTCCCCCATTCGCTGCTCTCTCTCCCCCATTCGCTGCTCTCTCCCCCCATTCGCTGCTCTCTCTCCCCCATTCGCTGCTCTCTCTCCCCATTCGCTGCTCTCTCTCTCCCCCATTCGCTGCTCTCTCTCTCCCCCATTCGCTGCTCTCTCTCTCTCTCCCCATTCGCTGCTCTCTCTCTCTCCCCCATTCGCTGCTCTCTCTCTCCCCCTTCGCTGCTCTCTCTCTCCCCCATTTGCTCCTTTCTCTCTCCCCCTCTTCGCTCCTCTCTCTCTCCCCTCTTCGCTCCTCTCTCTCTCCCCCTCTTCGCTCCTCTCTCTCTCCCGCTTCACTCCTCTCTCTCCCCCATGTGACGTCACACGTTAGACCGGCCGCTCTCCCCCATGTGACGTCACACGTTAGACCGGCCGCTCTCCCCCATGTGACGTCACACGTTAGACCGGCCGCTCTCCCCCATGTGACGTCACACGTTAGACCGGCCGCTCTCCCCCATGTGACGTGACGCGTTAGACCGGCCGCTCTCCCTGATGTGACGTCATACGTTAGACCGGCCGCTCTCCCTGATGTGACTTCACACGTTAGACGCGGCCGCTCTCCCCCATGTGACGTCACACGTTAGACCGGCCGCTCTCCCCCATGTGACGTCACACGTTAGACCGGCCGCTCTCCCCCATGTGACGTCATACGTTAGACCGGCCGCTCTCCCTGATGTGACTTCACGCGTTAGACAGGCCGCTCTCCCCCATGTGACGTCATACGTTAGACCGGCCGCTCTCCCTGATGTGACTTCACGCGTTAGACAGGCCGCTCTCCCCATGTGACTTCACGCGTTAGACCGGCCGCTCTCCCCCATGTGACGTCACACGTTAGACCGGCCGCTCTCCCTGATGTGACGTCACACGTTAGACCGGCCGCTCTCCCTGATGTGACGTCACACGTTAGACCGGCCGCTCTCCCTGATGTGACTTCACACGTTAGACCGGCCGCTCTCCCCGATGTGACGTCATACGTTAGACCGGCCGCTCTCCCCCTGTGACTTCACACGTTAGACCGGCCGCTCTCCCCGATGTGACGTCATACGTTAGACCGGCCGCTCTCCCCCATGTGACGTCACACGTTAGACCGGCCGCTCTCCCCGATGTGACGTCATACGTTAGACCGGCCGCTCTCCCCCATGTGACTTCACGCGTTAGACCGGCCGCTCTCCCCCATGTGACGTCACGCGTTAGACCGGCCGCTCTCCCCCATGTGACGTCATGCGTTAGACCGGCCGCTCTCCCCCATGTGACGTCACACGTTAGACCGGCCGCTCTCCCCCATGTGACTTCACGCGTTAGACCGGCCGCTCTCCCCCATGTGACGTCACGCGTTAGACCGGCCGCTCTCCCCCATGTGACGTCATGCGTTAGACCGGCCGCTCTCCCCCATGTGACGTCATGCGTTAGACCGGCCGCTCTCCCCCATGTGACGTCATGCGTTAGACCGGCCCTCTCCCCCATGTGACGTCATACGTTAGACCGGCCGCTCTCCCCCATGTGACTTCACACGTTAGACCGGCCGCTCTCCCTGATGTGACGTCACACGTTAGACCGGCCGCTCTCCCCGATGTGACGTCATACGTTAGACCGGCCGCTCTCCCCATGTGACGTCACACGTTAGACCGGCCGCTCTCCCCGATGTGACGTCATACGTTAGACCGGCCGCTCTCCCCCATGTGACTTCACGCGTTAGACCGGCCGCTCTCCCCATGTGACGTCACGCGTTAGACCGGCCGCTCTCCCCCATGTGACGTCACGCGTTAGACCGGCCGCTCTCCCCCGTGACGTCACGCGTTAGACCGGCCGCTCTCCCCCATGTGACGTCACGCGTTAGACCGGCCGCTCTCCCCCATGTGACGTCACGCGTTAGACCGGCCGCTCTCCCCCATGTGACGTCACGCGTTAGACCGGCCGCTCTCCCCCATGTGACTTCACACGTTAGACCGGCCGCTCTCCCCCATGTGACGTCACACGTTAGACCGGCCGCTCTCCCCCATGTGACGTCACACGTTAGACCGGCCGCTCTCCCCCATGTGACTTCACACGTTAGACCGGCCGCTCTCCCCCATGTGACGTCACACGTTAGACCGGCCGCTCTCCCTGATGTGACTTCACACGTTAGACCGGCCGCTCTCCCCCGTGTGACGTGACACGTTAGACCGGCCGCTCTCCCCCGTGTGACGTCACACGTTAGACCGGCCGCTCTCCCTGATGTGACGTCACACGTTAGACCGGCCGCTCTCCCCCATGTGACGTCACACGTTAGACCGGCCGCTCTCCCCCGTGTGACGTGACACGTTAGACCGGCCGCTCTCCCCCGTGTGACGTCACACGTTAGACCGGCCGCTCTCCCCCATGTGACGTCACGCGTTAGACCGGCCACTCTCCCCCATGTGACGTGACGCGTTAGACCGGCCACTCTCCCCCATGTGACGTGACGCGTTAGACCGGCCGCTCTCCCTGATGTGACTTCACGCGTTAGACCGGCCGCTCTCCCCCATGTGACGTGACGCGTTAGACCGGCCACTCTCCCCCATGTGACGTGACGCGTTAGACCGGCCGCTCTCCCTGATGTGACTTCACGCGTTAGACCGGCCGCTCTCCCCATGTGACGTGACGCGTTAGACCGGCCGCTCTCCCCCATGTGACGTGACGCGTTAGACCGGCCGCTCTCCCTGATGTGACTTCACGCGTTAGACCGGCCGCTCTCCCTGATGTGACTTCCGCGTTAGACCGGACCGCTCTCCTGAGTGACTTCAGCGTTAGACCGGCCGCTCTCCCTGATGTGACTTCACGCGTTAGACCGGCCGCTCTCCCCATGTGACTTCACGCGTTAGACCGGCCGCTCTCCCTGATGTGACGTCACGCGTTGACCGGCCGCTCTCCCTGATGTGACTTCACACGTTAGACCGGCCGCTCTCCCTGATGTGACTTCACACGTTAGACCGGCCGCTCTCCCTGATGTGACTTCACGCGTTAGACCGGCCGCTCTCCCTGATGTGACTTCACGCGTTAGACCGGCCGCTCTCCCCCATGTGACTTCACGCGTTAGACCGGCCGCTCTCCCCATGTGACGTCACGTTAGACCGGCCGCTCTCCCCATGTGACTCACGTTAGACCGGCCGCTCTCCCCCATGTGACTTCACGCGTTAGACCGGCCGTCCCCCCATGTGACGTCACGCGTTAGACCGGCCGCTCTCCCCCATGTGACGTCACACGTTAGACCGGCCGCTCTCCCCCATGTGACGTCACGTTAGACCGGCCGCTCTCCCCCATGTGACTCACACGTTAGACCGGCCGCTCCCCCCATGTGACGTCACGCGTTAGACCGGCCGCTCTCCCTGATGTGACGTCACGCGTTAGACCGGCCGCTCTCCCTGATGTGACGTCACACGTTAGACCGGCCGCTCTCCCTGATGTGACTTACACGTTAGACCGGCCGCTCTCCCTGATGTGACTTCACACGTTAGACCGGCCGCTCTCCCTGATGTGACTTCACGCGTTAGACCGGCCGCTCTCCCCCATGTGACTTCACGCGTTAGACCGGCCGCTCTCCCCCATGTGACTCACGCGTTAGACCCCGCTCTCCCTGATGTGACTTCACGCGTTAGACCGGCCGCTCTCCCCCATGTGACTTCACGCGTTAGACCGGCCGCTGTCCCCCATGTGACGTCACGCGTTAGACCGGCCGCTCCCCCATGTGACGTCACACGTTAGACCGGCCGCTCTCCCCCATGTGACGTCACACGTTAGACCGGCCGCTCTCCCCCATGTGACTCACACGTTAGACCGGCCGCTCTCCCCCATGTGACGTCACACGTTAGACCGGCCGCTCTCCCCCATGTGACGTCACACGTTAGACCGGCCGCTCTCCCCCATGTGACGTCACACGTTAGACCGGCCGCTCTCCCCCATGTGACTTCACGCGTTAGACCGCCCTCTCCCCCATGTGACGTCACACGTTAGACCGGCCGCTCTCCCCCATGTGACGTCACACGTTAGACCGGCCGCTCTCCCCCATGTGACTTCACGCGTTAGACCGGCCACTCTCCCCCATGTGACGTCACACGTTAGACCGGCCACTCTCCCCCATGTGACTTCACGCGCGGGTGGTCTTTTTTTATGCGGAAGTAAAAATGTCTTACAAAAACGACGCCAGATGTCACTGTAGTGTATATTTATGGATATCTTTTTGAAAATCTAGTGTATACATCATTTTCCTACACATTTATTCACTTGGGTTTCTAACCTGCAAGTTGCTCTTTAAAGGTCTCCTGTCATGCTAAAGTCACTCTCTGATGTCTTCTCTACATCACCATGTGTCCCCGGTGTGTCAGGAGACTCTCAAAGTGATGTCTTCTCTACATCACCATGTGTCCCCGGTGTGTCAGGAGACTCACAAAGTGATGTCTTCTCTACATCACCACGTGTCCCCGGTGTGTCAGGAGACTCTCAAAGTGATGTCTTCTCTACATCACCACGTGTCCCCGGTGTGTCAGGAGACTCTCAAAGTGATGTCTTCTCTCTACATCCCATGTGTCCCCGGTGTGTCAGGAGACTCTCAAAGTGATGTCTTCTCTCACATCCATTGTTTGTTCTATATGCTTCTTGAAATCCTAAAAAACACTTCGTTTTTCTAGAACAGATTACAAATCGCTTGAAAATGGTCCAAACAAGGTGCAACATGTGTGACGAAGGTGTTGCGCTGGGCTATATCATGCAATCGAAAGTGAAACTTAAGCTCGCGAGAGTGCGGAAAACCTCCGTACCCACATCTCTAAAAACGGGGATCAACGGAGCTGATCCAGATTTGCTGCGTCATGACGACATTACTAAAATGTGGGCGGGCTTTACACCCACGGGCCAATCAGAAACGTTGCTGTCAGAAACAATGAGACGTGTTCTGGAAGTAATATGGTCTGTGTTTACATTAGCATGCTAACACTCAGAGCTAACCTGTACTGGAGAGAGTATGTGTGAAGAAGCAGGAAATCAAAAGGAACTCACCTTGAGGTAAACCTGAGAGAGAGAGAGAGTTTGAGCTCCATGCTGTTTCAGAGAGAATCCTTGATGTGGTTTGGAACATGATATGGAGTTTATCACGGCAGCATTTAGCTGAGTTTCTGCTGGGAGAGTTCTCCTGATGAGATCTACTCTCTCTCTAAAGCTACTGACCCAGAGTCAGCTCTTTAGTAACAGCTGGAAGAGAGGGGGGGGGGGCTACAAGGATCTGTTTGGGGTTTGGAGCAGGACACTTCAGAGACATGTCTTTAGTAACAGCTGGAAGAGAGGGGGGGGGGGCTACAAGGATCTGTTTGGGGTTTGGAGCAGGACACTTCAGAGACATGTCTTTAGTAACAGCTGGAAGAGAGGGGGGGGGGCTACAAGGATCTGTTTGGGGTTTGGAGCAGGACACTTCAGAGACATGTCCTTAGTAACAGCTGGAAGAGAGGGGGGGGGCTACAAGGATCTGTTTGGGGTTTGGAGCAGGACACTTCAGAGACATGTCTTAGTAACAGCTGGAAGAGAGGGGGGGGGCTACAAGGATCTGTTTGGGGTTTGGAGCAGGACACTTCAGAGACATGTCTTTAGTAACAGCTGGAAGAGAGGGGGGGGGGCTACAAGGATCTGTTTGGGGTTTGGAGCAGGACACTTCAGAGACATGTCTTTAGTAACAGCTGGAAGAGAGGGGGGGGGGGCTACAAGGATCTGTTTGGGGTTTGGAGCAGGACACTTCAGAGACATGTCTTTAGTAACAGCTGGAAGAGAGGGGGGGGGCTACAAGGATCTGTTTGGGGTTTGGAGCAGGACACTTCAGAGACATGTCTTAGTAACAGCTGGAAGAGAGGGGGGGGCTACAAGGATCTGTTTGGGGTTTGGAGCAGGACACTTCAGAGACATGTCCTTAGTAACAGCTGGAAGAGAGGGGGGAGGCATGAAACGTCACATAAACCAGCTGAGGGGGAGAGGTGCAGTTCCCTCAGAGTCCAGCAGGGGGAGGGGGGAGTTCCCTCAGACTCCAGCAGGGGGAGACACTCCCTCACATTTAAAGATCCAAGTCTCTCTCACCATGTGCTCAGCAGCCACAGAGGAGACATGGCAACAAGTCCTCCAACTAATACGACCAAATAGGTCGATTGTTCCGACCCACAGGAGCGTTTTCAATCAACGGGATGTCAGCCAGTCTCCTAAAAACTACGTTCCCACAGAACTAAACTGCATTCTCAATTACGTTTAATTAGAAACGTGTTTTCTCCACGTTACGTTTGTTATGAACGTATCTCAAATACGGTTATTTTCTACATATCTTTGCCATTTATTGTTTGCTTATAATAATGATAATGTTCATTTATAAATATCATTTTAGAGCACACATTGAAATCGAGAATCGGGCTCGATATATGGTTAAATTAAAATCAGTAGGAGGCGGTCATTTCTCCAGCTGTTACTCTCATGCGCGAGGCTGTCATTTCTCCAGCTGTTACTCTCATGCGCGAGGCTGTCATTTCTCCAGCTGTTACTCTCATGCGCGAGGCTGTCATTTCTCCAGCTGTTACTCTCACGCGCGAGGCTGTCATTTCTCCAGCTGTACTCTCATGCGCGAGGCTGTCATTTCTCCAGCTGTTACTCTCATGCGCGAGGCTGTCATTTCTCCAGCTGTTACTCTCATGCGCGAGGCTGTCATTTCTCCAGCTGTTACTCTCACGCGCGAGGCGGGAGATAACAGTTTGATCACGCCAACAAGCTGCTGGGTCGTTTACTGCTCCTCAAACATTCAGACAGATCCAGAGTCAGTGTTTCTGAACTTCCTCTAAGAAGAGATGGAGTAGAAGAAGAGCTCTGTGGCCTGAGCGAATGGTGACTGTAAAACTACACTGCGCATGCTCAGAGTATTTTTCTATTTAATGTGTGTGGCAAAAAAGAATGACCATAGGGGCACTGAGCTGCCATCCCCACCATACGTCATCTCACATCATTCAGAGCTGATTGGCTGTAAGTACGTGTGCCGCGAAAAGTGTGGTGTGTGAAGAGGAGACGAGAGAGGTGCAGTGACGAGTCCTAAAACCCGGAAGTAAGCTGCGCATGGGTTCCCTCGACAAAAAAGCAATGAGATTTCTCTCCATAGGATTTTAGAAAATAGCTGGAAATAAGATCTGTGGGAAACGTACCTGTTAGATAAATGCACGTTTTGTCCAGCCGGATAATATCCACATGTCTACCCTACTTTTATCATTTTCCAATCATAAATCTAGATTAGATTTATGATTCGACTTTTGAAACTACAAGAAGATAAGGAGGACTTTATAAAAAAGGAATAGATATGTTTGTCCAGAAGGATAGCATGGACTTCATCTTCAAGTCGAGGTAAGACCATTTGATTGAAAAAGGGATCTTACTAAGAGAACAATCCAATGTTTAAATGATAAAATGACATGTTCTGTTTGAAAGTAATCGAAGCGTCAGACTAAAAAAGCTTTTGAAAATAATATATATTTTGATTTAGGACAAAATATAATATTTGTAAACCTGAAGAGCCAGAGCCTCAGCAGCCATGATCCTCGCTGCACGTCACTGCAGAAGCTTTAGAGACATCTACTTTTTGTGCCCCACCACTTTTGTACATATAAAAACGCCACTGAATACACGGTTCGGCTGCATCACATATCCGCCGTAGTTCTCTATCCATAGAGCCCTGATGAGAAGACTTCTGGACGAACTGCCACCGAAACTGAAAACTTGACGTGGATCTTAAATATATCAGCAATTAAACAACATCTTCCATTTCTCCTCACACAATACGTCTCCTTGCAGTATCAACACTAACTCGGCTGACTTTTACATTTGATCCAATTGGTAGATAGTCTGTATTTACACCATGACGGTGCACAGCTGATAGAAAGGGACACCTAGTGGTTAAAGCACGTTAGTGAATTCTTTTGTTGAAATGATGTTATATTTGATGAAATATTAAGAGTACATACAAAGGGGGAAAGTAGAAGGTCAATGATAGAAATATAGAATAGAACATATGAAGAAGATACTGATCTCTACAGTAACACAGTTTAGTGCCGGACGTCCAAAGATATCAACAGGAGGATCTGCAAACAGACAAACTAATAAGGCTTTATTTAAACACTAAAGAATACTTTGAGTTAAGGTCTTCTTTGAATAAGAACAAAACGTTGGGGGTATCCACAGATAATATTAAGCCTGACAAAGTACAATCAGCTTCCCTGAATTTGACTCAGGTGTAACTAAAGTCTGATTTAAGGGTTGTTTATATTTCACATCATTAATCAGAATCAATAAATGTAGTGGAGTAAAAATGCAAAGTAACTCTAACTGTAGTGGAGTCCAAATAGCAGGTTAACCTCTGAACTGTAGTGGAGTCCAAATAGCAGGTTAACCTCTGAACTGTAGTGGAGTCCAAATAGCAGGTTAACCTCTGAACTGTAGTGGAGTCCAAATAGCAGGTTAACCTCTGAACTGTAGTGGAGTCCAAATAGCAGGTTAACCTCTGAACTGTAGTGGAGCCGCTCGAGTCCAGTTTGGACAGTCTGCCGTGGTTCCATTCCATTTCAAAGATGACGCTCGGCGTAACCTTGTCGCACTGCCACTCCAACATCCAATCACAGGGCTTGAGGACTAATCACGGGGTTTGTAAAGCAAGGCGGATGTTGTAGTCCCAAACGATAGCTGGGGATTCTGGGTAGTGTAGTGTCTTCGGAAACTGTAGTGTCTAAACTCCGAATAAACTATTTGTTTCTCCGAATCGAAGGTTAAAACACAAAAGCATTGAACACAATTTAAACCAATCAATATTGTGTAATTAAGGATAAACTGATGCTTTTAGTGGATGAGTAACGCAGATATCACTGTAATCATTTGACACTGAGGGGAATACTTCCGGTTTTATTATGAAAAACTTCGAGACCGGAAATACTGTTTTCACCCCGTGAGGGTTGACGCTAACTTTACATGGAGCTGCCGCATGTTTCACGTTGTCCTATCTATCAAACTCTAGACCCGACACATCCACTGGACCTGGATCCTAAGAGTACAAAATACACTTCTCGCTAGAAATCTAATCAAAAAGCATTTAACGGCCAAACTATTGCACAATTTAGGATTTCCAGAGAGGGTTATTTGTGAATAAACGATCCTCCGGAGCGTTTGCAGTCAACGGGAGCATGTGGTTTCTTACGCGACCACTAGAGCACCTCTAGTGGTCGCGTAAGAAACAACATGCACTTTAAAAACGTGTCTCGGGTCGTAATAAGGCTTGAACAATCGACCTATATGGTCGCTTTTTGTAGGAGGACAGGCTGAGATATGGAGATGAGAAACTGAAGTCTCCTCCAACAGAGCAGCATGAAGATACATAGAACATAGAACATAGAACATAGCACATAGAACAGATCAAACAGATCACATAGAGCCAGAAGAGTCTGTATGAGTAGATGGAATATGAGATATGCAGGAGTCTAACAGTCTGATGGCCTGAGGGAGGAAACTGAGCCTGAGGTTTAGTCCTGATGTATGTAGACGCTGTGTGTGGATATAGAAACTATATGGAGAGAATATAAAACATTTCATTAATTAGAATGTTTTACACCACTATTGATAAAAGAGAACTAAGTCATTATAAATATGTATTAAAGAGAGCTCACTGTGTGTGTGTGTGTGTGTGTGTGTGTGTGTGTGTGGTGAGAAGGGGGAGGTCGGTCGGTCACCTCCCGGTCAGCTGGTGGTCTGTCGTCTATCAGCTGACAGATCACCTGTTGATTGACAGGTATGATCATTACCATGGCGACAGGCTGTCTCCCAGACGAGGGTCCGGGAACAAAGAGACCCTGAAGAGGCTTTATGCTTATTCACTGAAATATACAGTATATATATATATATAAATATAATATATATATATATAAATATATATATATAAATATATAAATATATATATAAATATATATATATATAATAATATATATATATATAATAAAATATATATATAATACCACTGAACAGTATTATATATATATATATATATATATATAATACCACTGAACAGTATTATATATTATATAATATATAATAATACCACTGAACAGTATTATATATATATATATAGTAGTGATCAGTGTTAATGTTAAGAGGTGTCCTCTCAGGGAACACCTCAGGAGGAACTGTGTTTCTAGATGTTTTTACAACTCTTTATAACTTGGTGTAGAATTCTGTCTGAGGAGAAACTGGAGAAGATTTCAGGATCCTGAGAGTTTCCAGAGTTTCCAGGAGTCTTTAAAGACGTCTCAGGAGGACACACAACACACAGACACACACACACACACACACACACACACACACAAACACACACACACACAACACACACACACACACACACACACACACACACACACACACACACACAGCTGGTTTCTATAAAGTGAGCGTGTTCCTCGCTGCGTCTGGAAGTAATTTCTGAGGAGACGAGGAGGCGTTTCTGACGTGACGATGTTTGAACTGAGAGCAGAACACACACACACACACACACACACACACACACACACACACACACACACACACACACACACACACACCACACACACACACACACACACCACACACACACACACACACACACACACACACACACCACACACACACACACACACACACACACACACACACACACACACACACACACACACACCACACACACACACACACCACACGTCGTTCTTGAATGTCCTCAGGACTTAGAAACATGTTTCTCTGACCTGTGGAGCCCTGAGACATGCCCAGAACAAATGACTATCTTCACTTCGAAAAGGGGAAAATGAATAATCTTTTTTCTCAAAGCAATGATAAACATGTGAGTTGGATGCAGAAGAGTCAGAATCAATATAGATGTTTTTATTTTAAAGTAATTCAGATTGAACATAGCAAAAAACTGTAAATGATAGTGTCTGTCCAAAAATAACCCATGACTTAGAGTGAAACCAGCCTTGGATGAAGGGATGGGAGACTAAAAGCTTTAGGAATCCAAACTATAACATATAATAAGTTGAGGGTTTTTGACCAAAATGGAAGGATGGATTATCAGTAATCATTTGAAAGTGACACAGAGACATTGGATTGACCTTCAGCAGCGCTTTTATTCCCTTGAACACAGCGAACAGCGAAGGTAAGACGTCATTATTGTTGTTTGAAAACGGATGTTATCTTGCTCTGTTCTGGCTGCTGGCTCGGTGAGTTCTGGCTGCTGGCTCGGTGAGTTCTGGCTGCTGGCTCGGTGAGTTCTGGCTGCTGGCTCGGTGAGTTCTGGCTGCTGGCTCAGTGAGTTCTGGCTGCTGGCTCAGTGAGTTCTGGCTGCTGGCTCAGTGAGTTCTGGCTGCTGGCTCGGTGAGTTCTGGCTGCTGGCTCAGTGAGTTCTGGCTGCTGGCTCGGTGAGTTCTGGCTGCTGGCTCAGTGAGTTCTGGCTGCTCGCTCAGTGAGTTCTGGCTGCTGGCTCAGTGAGTTCTGGCTGCTGGCTCAGTGAGTTCTGGCTGCTCGCTCAGTGAGTTCTGGCTGCTGGCTCGGTGAGTTCTGGCTGCTGGCTCAGTGAGTTCTGGCTGCTGGCTCGGTGAGTTCTGGCTGCTGGCTCAGTGAGTTCTGGCTGCTCGCTCAGTGAGTTCTGGCTGCTGGCTCGGTGAGTTCTGGCTGCTGGCTCAGTGAGTTCTGGCTGCTGGCTCAGTGAGTTCTGGCTGCTGGCTCGGTGAGTTCTGGCTGCTCGCTCAGTGAGTTCTGGCTGCTGGCTCAGTGAGTTCTGCTGGCTGCTCGCTCAGTGAGTTCTGGCTGCTGGCTCGGTGAGTTCTGGCTGCTCGCTCAGTGAGTTCTGGCTGCTCGCTCAGTGAGTTCTGGCTGCTGGCTCAGTGAGTTCTGGCTGCTCGCTCAGTGAGTTCTGGCTGCTGGCTCAGTGGTTCTGGCTGCTGGCTCAGTGAGTTCTGGCTGCTCGCTCAGTGAGTTCTGGCTGCTGGCTCAGTGAGTTCTGGCTGCTGGCTCAGTGAGTTCTGGCTGCTGGCTCAGTGAGTTCTGGCTGCTCGCTCAGTGAGTTCTGGCTGCTGGCTCAGTGAGTTCTGGCTGCTCGCTCAGTGAGTTCTGGCTGCTGGCTCAGTGAGTTCTGGCTGCTGGCTCACTGAGTTCTGGCTGCTCGCTCACTGAGTTCTGGCTGCTGGCTCAGTGAGTTCTGGCTGCTCGCTCACTGAGTTCTGGCTGCTCGCTCACTGAGTTCTGGCTGCTCGCTCAGTGAGTTCTGGCTGCTCGCTCTGGCTGCTCGCTCAGTGAGTTCTGGCTGCTGGCTCAGTGAGTTCTGGCTGCTCGCTCAGTGAGTTCTGGCTGCTCGCTCTGGCTGCTCGCTCATTGAGTTCTGGCTGCTCGCTCAGTGAGTTCTGGCTGCTCGCTCACTGAGTTCTGGCTGCTCGCTCACTGAGTTCTGGCTGCTCGCTCAGTGAGTTCTGGCTGCTCGCTCAGTGAGTTCTGGCTGCTCGCTCAGTGAGTTCTGGCTGCTCGCTCTGGCTGCTGGCTCAGTGAGTTCTGGCTGCTGGCTCACTGAGTTCTGGCTGCTGGCTCAGTGAGTTCTGGCTGCTGGCTCAGTGAGTTCTGGCTGCTCGCTCAGTGAGTTCTGGCTGCTGGCTCAGTGAGTTCTGGCTGCTGGCTCGTGAGTTCTGGCTGCTGGCTCAGTGAGTTCTGGCTGCTGGCTCAGTGAGTTCTGGCTGCTGGCTCAGTGAGTTCTGGCTGCTGGCTCAGTGAGTTCTGGCTGCTCGCTCGGTGAGTTTGGCTGCTCGCTCGGTGAGTTCTGGCCGCTGGCTCACTGAGTTCTGGCTGCTCGCTCGGTGAGTTCTGGCTGCTCGCTCGGTGAGTTTGGCTGCTCGCTCGGTGAGTTCTGGCCGCTGGCTCAGTGAGTTCTGGCTGCTCGCTCTGGCTGCTCGCTCAGTGAGTTCTGGCTGCTCGCTCACTGAGTTCTGGCTGCTCGCTCAGTGAGTTCTGGCTGCTGGCTCAGTGAGTTCTGGCTGCTCGCTCAGTGAGTTCTGGCTGCTGGCTCAGTGAGTTCTGGCTGCTCGCTCAGTGAGTTCTGGCTGCTGGCTCAGTGAGTTCTGGCTGCTGGCTCAGTGAGTTCTGGCTGCTCGCTCAGTGAGTTCTGGCTGCTCGCTCACTGAGTTCTGGCTGCTGGCTCAGTGAGTTCTGGCTGCTCGCTCAGTGAGTTCTGGCTGCTGGCTCAGTGAGTTCTGGCTGCTCGCTCAGTGAGTTCTGGCTGCTCGCTCAGTGAGTTCTGGCCGTGCAGTGATGAGACTTATACCAATGGAATCTGTGGCATCTCAGCTTTCAGAGGATGTGTCGTTAGTCTAGATAGTATGAAGTGTAAAAGATCGTTTGTGAGTTATGAGCAGAAATAGCATTAGCCCGTTTCCGCTAAGGCCTCATTTAGACGCCTCATGTTAGACTTTGGTTTTGTTTTCGGTAAAATGGTTCATATCGTCTGATAGCTGAGTTTCTTCCCGTTAGCTGGGTATGACACATTAATAGTTTGTTAAATGTTAAGAAGCCCTGAGACACAGTTTCGTGAAATAAAAGCCCGCAGCCCCGCCCAGGTTAAATGATCCCTGGGTTCTTAAAAAGTTAATTAAGAAACATCTTGAGCTCTAAAAAGTTCCATAAAACATCCATAGGTTCCTTAAAAGTAAAATAAGAACTCTATGGGGTTCATAAATAGACCTTAGAAACATCCTATGGTCCCTAAAGGTTCAGTTAAAAATGTCTAGTTCCTCAAAAGGTTTTGTAGAACATCTCTGGTTCCCCAAAAGTTCCCTGTACATTTATTAATCCCGGAAATTCGGTTCTAAAAAGTTTGTAAAACCATCCCTTGTTCCCTAAGTGTAATAAACCAGTGACAAACAGTTTGGAGACTTCTGATTGGTCCGGACGGTTCATCTTTATTGTGATTGGCTGCGGACATTCTTCTAAATATCAACAATAACATTTTCATTCATGAAAAGGCAGAGCAGAGAAGTTGTGGTCACATGATCACCTCACTGATGACATCACTGCGGCATTCTGCTGCTATTGGCTCGTTAAAGGCTTGATTGACAGCTCAGAGGACCAATGAGGGAAGAGTCCTGAAGTCAGTCGGACATTAACCGACTGACTTCATCTCCAGATTATTGATCAGATATTTAAATGTAATGGATGTTTATATTTGATGAGTTTGCTTCGAGCCAGAGATGAAAGTCTGAAGTACTCGATGAGCATCTGACTCCGTACGGGCGGAAGTAGCTCCCACACAGAACACCAGGGTTACGCTTACATGACTAAAAGGTTTTCTGCTTTTTTCAGTAACATTCCCATTAGCTAACACTAATGCTAAGCTAACAGAGGACAACAAGACAACACCTCAAACATCGAGGTTTTAAAATGCGTTTTAAACATATTATTCGCAGAACGACTGACTTCCGATCTTTGGTCCCGAACCTCCGTCTCTGGGAGATTTGAAATATAAGACAAATCTGTTTTTCATTATTTTTTATAAAATCTTCTTTACAAAAAGAAAACGACTTTAGTATAAAAACGTTGATCTCTTATTCGGCATTTAGGTATAAAAAAGTGCTAAAATACAAATCAGTTACAATATGTTGTTTAAAGACGTCCAGAAACTCGCAGATATTTGAAGAAATAATACATCTTTAGTTTCATAAAGCCTCGTCTTTTCCGCAGTGGTTTGTTCAGCAAGGCTCAAACTGAAATGCTTAAAAGGGATTCAACCCAAAAATCCGTCTTTTGGACGAAAGCTTTGGTAGTTCCCGAATCCAGCGACAGGGTCCAGGGACTTCAGGGCTTAAAAAGCTAGGGTGCTGATCCAGGACAATAAGATCCACAGAAACTCGTAGTCCTTCAGAGAGTCTAAAAGGTGGGTAAATATTCCCAAAGTCTTCCTGATGTTCCCAGAGGATTCACAAAGATTTCCTGAAAATGTTCACCGCTGCTTCCCGAGGCCATCCCAGAATATTCCTCACAGCTTTTGAAGAGTTTGATGCTGGACCTTCACCACAACACGATCCCACATCACAGCGGGAGTCCTTCGTGTGAGTCCGGAAGTCCTTTCAGATTATAAGCCCATTTTCACAGAGAACACCCAACAGAATCTTTGGAATACGTGTGAAGTTGTTCCAACAAGTTCTGAAAGATTTCCGAAAATAGTTCAACCTTGTTTTCCGAAGCCATCCCAGAATATTCCTCACAGCTTTTGAAGAGTTTGATGCTGGTGTTTGACCGCAACATGGTCCCACATTGCATTGTAAATCTTTGAAAACGGTCCTGAACTCCTTTGAGCTAATAATCCCATTTTCATGGAGAATACCAACCAACATTCTCGGAATTCCTGTGAGGTGTTTTCCCAACGTTCCTTGAAATCCCAGAATATTCCTGAAGGAGTACTAAGAGCTTCCTAAATGTCTCTGCAGTCGTCGTGGCAGCAGCTGGTTCGTAGTGCATGAAGAACACATGTAGTGTCATTAATGTGCTGGGATTTACTCGTTCATAAATTTCCTTGATGCTGATTGCTGGGAGGGTTGGGGTGTGAGGAGCTTTGGTTTTTACCTGAGCGGTGGGGGGGGCTTTTTTGCCGCTTTTGTGTACAATATTTCGTGTGAATTTATGATGTTTTATGTCAGTTATTATGAGCAGCCCGACAGGCTCTGTCCTCGTCTCTGACGGGCGGATGAACTTAGGCCGAGTCCTGTTGCACCTGAGTAACCGTACGTTCATTATTTAGTGTTTTATTTTTCTTGTGCTTTTTAAACGTCACAGTCAGACTATCAGGAGGTGCTCTCTGATTGGTCAAAAGTTAGGTAAAAGAGGGCGGGCTCAGCGTCCTGAGTGTAGTGGTGTCTGGCTGGGATTGGTCAGTAGAGGAGGGTGGGCGGGGCTTTGTGTATCCTGAGCGTCTGAATGGAGGAGAGGATCTTCTTCTGGTGTCCGGCGAGGGTCACGCCCACTCTGAGCAGATCTCTGCACACACACACACACACACACACACACACACACACACACACACCACACACACACACACACACCCACAACACACACACACACACACACACACACACACACACACACACACACACACACACACACACACACACACACACACACACCACACACACACACACACACAGTTAGCCCTTCGTCAGATAGACGTCTTAGTGTGTGAATATGAGCGTATTAAAGTAAATGTGTTTTACTCGGTGTTGAGATGCGACACCGCGTCCAGGCTGGAGAGTCCGTTGGACAGGAATGGCCTCGTATCGCTCCATCTTTATCGCCCGGAGCCACTCAGAGACCGAGCCACAGGCCGAGAGGGGGGGGGGACACGCTGGTCCAACAGGGGGTGAGACACGCTGAGAGACAGACAGGAGAGAGACAGGTGAGAGACAGACAGGATTAGGAGGAGGGTCAAACAGAGGCTGACCGTCTGATGAACTGTAAAAGACTCAAAACAGCAAAAAGTCCACATTAATTGGAGAAAATGTCTGAAGAAATACCAAAGAATTAAAAAAACACTGTTTTATTGCCAAGTTTGAAAAATAAAAATATATAATTCTTAAGAAAGAAGAGAGAGATGTCTTTAGAAAGTCCAGAACCCGAGGGTCCTCCAGATTCAGGTCTGCAGGATTACAGCGGAGCCTCTAATGAAACAGGAAGTGACTTCCTGCTGAGACTCAATGCAGGAATGTGCACCTGCTCATGTAAACAACTCCGTATAAACAGCTGTCAATCAAGCCCACTGTGTGTGTGTGTGTGTGTGTGGTGTGTGTGTGTGTGTGTGTGTGTGTGTGTGTGTGTGTGTGTGTGTGTGTGTGTGTGTGTGTGTGTGTGACCTCTGACCCCCAGCAGCTGGGGCATAATTGACATTCCTCCTCTGTCAATCAAACCCTCCCCCTACTATACATTAAACCACTGCAGATGTTTGAAAATATCCCTGTGTTAACGATCCCCCCCCCCTAACAAGGTGTGTTAACACCCCCCTCCCTAACAAGGTGTGTTAACGATCCCCCCTCCCTAACAAGGTGTGTTAACACCCCCCTCCCTAACAAGGTGTGTTAACGATCCCCCCCTCCCTAACAAGGTGTGTTAACACCCCCCTCCCTAACAAGGTGTGTTAACGATCCCCCCCTCCCTAACAAGGTGTGTTAACACCCCCTCCCTAACAAGGTGTGTTAACGATCCCCCCCTCCCTAACAAGGTGTGTTAACGATCCCCCCCTTCCTAACAAGGTGTGTTAACACCCCCCCCCTAACAAGGTGTGTTAACACCCCCCCTCCCTAACAAGGTGTGTTAACGATCCCCCCCCTCCCTAACAAGGTGTGTTAACGATCCCCCCCTCCCTAACAAGGTGTGTTAACGCCCCCCCTCCCTAACAAGGTGTGTTAACGATCCCCCCCTCCCTAACAAGGTGTGTTAACGATCCCCCCCTCCCTAACAAGGTGTTTAACGCCCCCCCTCCCTAACAAGGTGTGTTAACGATCCCCCCCTCCCTAACGAGGTGTGTTAACGCCCCCCCTCCCTAACGAGGTGTGTTAACGCCCCCCCTCCCTAACGAGGTGTGTTAACGCCTCCCCTTCCTAACAAGGTGTGTTAACGCCCCCCCTCCCTAACAAGGTGTGTTAACGCCCCCCCTCCCTAACGAGGTGTGTTAACGCCCCCCTTCCTAACGAGGTGTGTTAACGCCCCCCCTCCCTAACGAGGTGTGTTAACGCCCCCCCCCTTCCTAACGAGGTGTTAACGCCCCCCCCCTTCCTAACGATGTGTTAACGCCCCCCCTCCCTAACGAGGTGTGTTAACGCCCCCCCCCTTCCTAACGAGGTGTGTTAACGCCCCCCCTTCCTAACGAGGTGTGTTAACGCCCCCCCTCCTAACGAGGTGTGTTAACGCCCCCCCCCTTCCTAACAAGGTGTGTTAACGCCCCCCCTCCCTAACGAGGTGTTAACGCCCCCCCCCTTCCTAACGAGGTGTGTTAACGCCCCCCCTCCCTAACGAGGTGTGTTAACGCCCCCCCCCTTCCTAACGAGGTGTGTTAACGCCCCCCCCTCCCTAACAAGGTGTGTTAACGACCCCCCCCCCCTCCCTAACAAGGTGTGTTAACGCCCCCCCTTCCTAACGGGGTGTGTCAACGCCCCCCCCTCCCTAACAAGGTGTGTTAACGACCCCCCCCCCCCCTCCTAACAAGGTGTGTTAACGACCCCCCCCCTCCCTAACGAGGTGTGTTAATGAGCCTCACCTGACTCCCTCTGCGCTCGTGGCCTTCAGGGAGGCGGGGTTTCGGATCAGCCTATCGAGCGAGGCCACCACGTCGCAGAACCTCGGCCGATTGGCTCGTTCCTTCTGCCAGCAGTCCAGCATGAGAGCGTGCAGGGAGGAGGGGCAGTCCGGGGGGGGGGGCAGCCGGTAGTCCTGCTCGATGGCGTTGATCACCTGACTCAGGAAACCAATCAATTAAACAGGAAAAATGACAAAGGTGGGGAAAGCTCTGTCAATACTGGGGTTCTAACACGTACGTCCTGGTTGCTCATGTCCCAGTACGGCCGCTCTCCGTACGACATCACCTCCCACATCACGATGCCGTAGCTCCACCCGTCGCTGGCCGACGTGAACTTCCTGCAACGCAGATTCATATACAAACATAACTACAACAACAAATCATTACAAATAAATAATAACGTTTTAGCAAATCTTAGTAAAAGAAATATACATTTTTCTGCAATTTCTGTGAAGAAGTTGTTAAAAGAGAGAAAGCGTGTACACCTGGTGAAAGAGGAGTGTTACGCAGTACGCTCAGAGGTCAAAGGTCTCAACGAGGTCAAAGGTCTCAACGAGGCTCACCTGTAGGCGATGGCTTCAGGCGCCGTCCAGCGGATCGGGATCTTCCCTCCCTGAGACACAGAACGTTACTGAATGAGGTTCTGCATTAATGAGGACCAGTGTGTGAATATTAAAGTGATAAAGAGAGAGGTACCAGAGAGCTGGTGTACGTCGGGTCTGAAGAGTTCTCCGTCAGGAACCTGCTGAGCCCGAAGTCCGACACCTGAGGACACACAGGGTTTAAGGAACCTTTATTAGCTGATTAAGGAACCTTCAGGACCTGTCTAAGGAACCCTTAAAACCCTCACCTTGCAGACCATGTTGGCGTTCACCAGAATGTTTAAGGAACCTTAAGGAGCTGTCTAAGGAACCTTCAAGACCTGTCTAAGGAACCTTCAGGAGCTATCTAAGGAACCCTTAGAAGCCTCACCTTGCAGACCTGGTTGGCGTTCACCAGGATGTTTAAGGAACCCTTAGAACCCTCACCTTGCAGACCAGGTTGGCGTTCACCAGGATGTTCCGCGCGGCCAGGTCTCTGTGCACGAAGCTCATGTCCGACAGGTACTTCATCCCAGCAGCGATTCCCCGAAGCATCCCCACCAGCTGGAGGGGGCAAACTGCCCGTCATTCATCTGGAACAGCCAATCAGAGACAGCCAATCAGAGACAGCCAATCAGAGACCGCCAATCAGAGACCGCCAATCAGAGACCGCCAATCAGAGACAGCCAATCAGATACAGGTGTGACAGACAGGTAGACAGGTAGAGAGTGAGACAGGCAGACAGACAGGTAGAGAGACAGACAGGTAGACAGACAGGTAGACAGGTAGAGAGACAGACAGGAAGGCAGAGAGTGAGACAGGTAGAGAGTGAGACAGGCAGACAGACAGGTAGAGAGACAGACAGGTAGGCAGAGAGTGAGACAGGTAGAGAGTGAGACAGGCAGACAGACAGGTAGAGAGACAGACAGGTACCCTGAGGAAGCTGTCCAGCGCTCCGTTCTCCATGAACTCAGTGAGGATCATCACAGGACAGGAGGTGGTGATGACGCCCTCCAGGTGGATGATGTTGGGGTGCTGGAACTGACCCATGATGGACGCCTCGGACAGGAAGTCCCGCCTCTGCTTCTCCGTGAACCCGCCCTTCAGAGTCTTTATCGCCACGTAGTTCTCCTTCCTGCCCGGCAGCCGGAGCCGGCCGCGGCACACCTCCCCAAACTCACCTGTACAGGTAGATTGATATATTAATATCTAATAACACACACCTCCCCAAACTCACCTGTACAGGTAGATATGATATATTAATATCTAATAACACACACTCCCCAAACTCACCTGTACAGGTAGATATTATTCATTATAAAACGGATAAGTAAAATCAAGCAATCTGCCGTGATATAATGAGCGTATATCAGTTACTTTTCACAACAAGTCAGTATCCCTCCGTCTGAGAAAAGCTACAACCGTTACAGCCGTTACATTACGTCCGTTAGGAAACTAACTAACTCACAAAGCTCAAGATGGAAACATGTGAGGTTAGCTTGGACCTCCGGGTGGCCTCACTATGGAGGAGTGGATCGAGCAGGGCCTATCTCCAGAGAGCACCTAAACCACGACATGCAGAGCTCCGTGAAGAGCAGGTAGACCAACTGGAGAAGAACCTCCATTCAAAAGCTTTCTGATGCTTGAACCAAAGCAGAGACATGATGACCGTTAGTGGCCACAGGTGGGAAAGCTCTCTCCAGAGCTGCTGGAAGCCGAATCTCGGGGACCGGAGAAAGTGGAGCAATATTCTGGCCACGCCGAGCAACAGCCTAGAACAACCTCAACAAGTGACCTCGTGAGCCTTTCTACTGATGCTGGACAGGTTTTAAAATACTGGATCAACGCTCTCTGTCTAATATGTTCGCTAGCTGTTAGTGTTGTTGCCTAGCAACCACCTCGCACTATGTTTCGTGCAGAAGGCAACGGAGGGACTATTTTATTTTGAACATCATTATTTACTAATAAAAACTATTTAAATTAGAGTGTGTTCTTCTTTCATATTGCCACACTTGGTAACCGTTTTAGAAAAGCAATAGCTCACTTCAGGCCGTGATATATGCTCAGTATGTGTGTGTGTGGTGTGTGTGTGTGTGTGTGTGTGTGTGTGTGTGTGTGGTGATGAAACGTGTTTCTGTGGTAACAGCTATCCAGTTACATCGCCTTAATGTCATGACCATAGATGACTACTGTTACACACACACACAACACACACACACCACACACACACACACACACACACACACACACACACACACACACACACACACACACACACACACACACACGTTCCTAATGCTAACCAGAGTTCCTAAAAAGTTCCTAATGCTAACCAGAGTTTCTAAACGTTCCTGATGCTAACTAGAGTTCCTAAAAAGTTCCTAATGCTAACTAGAGTTCCTAAAACGTTCCTGATGCTAACTAGAGTTCCTAAAAAGTTCCTAATGCTAACCAGAGTTCCTAAAACGTTCCTGATGCTAACTAGAGTTCCTAAAACGTTCCTAATGCTAACCAGAGTTCCTAAAACGTCCCTGATGCTAACTAGAGTTCCTAAAACGTCCCTGATGCTAACTAGAGTTCCTAAAACGTTCCTAATGCTAACCAGAGTTCCTAAAACGTTCCTGATGCGAACCAGAGTTCCTAAAACGTTCCTAATGCTAACCAGAGTTCCTAAAACGTTCCTGATGCGAACTAGAGTTCCTAAAACGTTCCTAATGCTAACCAGAGTTCCTAAAACGTCCCTGATGCTAACCAGAGTTCCTAAAACGTTCCTGATGCTAACTAGAGTTCCTAAAACGTTCCTGATGCTAACTAGAGTTCCTAAAAAGTTCCTAATGCTAACCAGAGTTCCTAAAACGTTCCTGATGCTAACTAGAGTTCCTAAAACGTTCCTAATGCTAACCAGAGTTCCTAAAACGTCCCTGATGCTAACTAGAGTTCCTAAAACGTTCCTAATGCTAACCAGAGTTCCTAAAACGTTCCTGATGCGAACCAGAGTTCCTAAAACGTTCCTAATGCTAACCAGAGTTCCTAAAACGTTCCTGATGCGAACTAGAGTTCCTAAAACGTTCCTAATGCTAACCAGAGTTCCTAAAACGTCCCTGATGCGAACCAGAGTTCCTAAAACGTTCCTGATGCGAACCAGAGTTCCTCAAAGGTTCCTAAAATGTTCCTAATGCTAACTAGAGTTCCTAAAAAGTTCCTAATGCTAACCAGAGTTCCTAAAACGTTCCTGATGCTAACTAGAGTTCCTAAAACGTTCCTAATGCTAACCAGAGTTCCTAAAACGTTCCTGATGCGAACTAGAGTTCCTAAAACGTCCCTGATGCTAACCAGAGTTCCTAAAACGTCCCTGATGCTAACTAGAGTTCCTAAAACGTTCCTAATGCTAACCAGAGTTCCTAAAACGTTCCTGATGCGAACTAGAGTTCCTAAAACGTTCCTAATGCTAACCAGAGTTCCTAAAACGTCCCTGATGCTAACCAGAGTTCCTCAAAGGTTCCTAAAATGTTCCTAATGCTAACTAGAGTTCCTAAAATGTCCCTGATGCGAACTAGAGTTCCTTAAACGTTCCTAAAATGCTTACTCGGTTCTTCTGGTGCCTCAAAGGTTCCTAAAGTTAAAGGGTTCTGTGGTTGCTCAAAGGTTCCTAAAGTTAAAGGGTTCTGTGGTTCCTCAAAGGTTCCTAAAGTTAAAGGGTTCTGTGGTTGCTCAAAGGTTCCTAAAGTGAAAGGGTTCTGTGGTTCCTCAAAGGTTCCTAAAGTTAAAGGGTTCTGTGGTTGCTCAAAGGTTCCTAAAGTTAAAGGGTTCTGTGGTTCCTCAAAGGTTTCTAAAGTTAAAGGGTTCTGTGGTTCCTCAAAGGTTCCTAAAGTTAAAGGGTTCTGTGGTTGCTCAAAGGTTCCTAAAGTTAAAGGGTTCTGTGGTTCCTCAAAGGTTCCTAAAGTTAAAGGGTTCTGTGGTTGCTCGAAGGTTCCTAAAGTTAAAGGGTTCTGTGGTTCCTCAAAGGTTCCTAAAGTTAAAGGGTTCTGTGGTTGCTCGAAGGTTTCTAAAGTTAAAGGGTTCTGTGGTTGCTCGAAGGTTCCTAAAGTTAAAGGGTTCTGTGGTTCCTCAAAGGTTCCTAAAGTTAAAGGGTTCTGTGGTTGCTCGAAGGTTCCTAAAGTTAAAGGGTTCTGTGGTTGCTCGAAGGTTCCTAAAGTTAAAGGGTTCTGTGGTTGCTCGAAGGTTCCTAAAGTGAAAGGGTTCTGTGGTTGCTCAAAGGTTCCTAAAGTGAAAGGGTTCTGTGGTTGCTCGAAGGTTCCTAAAGTTAAAGGGTTCTGTGGTTCCTCAAAGGTTCCTAAAGTTAAAGGGTTCTGTGGTTGCTCAAAGGTTCCTAAAGTTAAAGGGTTCTGTGGTTCCTCAAAGGTTCCTAAAGTTAAAGGGTTCTGTGGTTGCTCAAAGGTTCCTAAAGTTAAAGGGTTCTGTGGTTCCTCAAAGGTTCCTAAAGTTAAAGGGTTCTGTGGTTCCTCAAAGGTTCCTAAAGTTAAAGGGTTCCGTGGTTGCTCAAAGGTTCCTCAAGTTAAAGGGTTCTGTGGTTCCTCAAAGGTTCCTAAAGTTAAAGGGTTCTGTGGTTGCTCAAAGGTTCCTAAAGTTAAAGGGTTCTGTGGTTCCTCAAAGGTTCCTAAAGTTAAAGGGTTCTGTGGTTGCTCGAAGGTTCCTAAAGTTAAAGGGTTCTGTGGTTCCTCAAAGGTTCCTAAAGTTAAAGGGTTCTGTGGTTGCTCGAAGGTTCCTAAAGTTAAAGGGTTCTGTGGTTCCTCAAACGTTCCTAAAGTTAAAGGGTTCGGTGGTTGCTCGAAGGTTTCTAAAGTTAAAGGGTTCTGTGGTTGCTCGAAGGTTCCTAAAGTTAAAGGGTTCTGTGGTTCCTCAAAGGTTCCTAAAGTTAAAGGGTTCTGTGGTTGCTCAAAGGTTCCTAAAGTTAAAGGGTTCTGTGGTTGCTCGAAGGTTCCTAAAGTTAAAGGGTTCTGTGGTTCCTCAAAGGTTCCTAAAGTTAAAGGGTTCTGTGGTTGCTCAAAGGTTCCTAAAGTTAAAGGGTTCTGTGGTTGCTCGAAGGTTCCTAAAGTTAAAGGGTTCTGTGGTTGCTCGAAGGTTCCTAAAGTTAAAGGGTTCTGTGGTTCCTCAAAGGTTCCTAAAGTTAAAGGGTTCTGTGGTTGCTCAAAGGTTCCTAAAGTGAAAGGGTTCTGTGGTTCCTCAAAGGTTCCTAAAGTTAAAGGGTTCTGTGGTTGCTCAAAGGTTCCTAAAGTTAAAGGGTTCTGTGGTTCCTCAAAGGTTTCTAAAGTTAAAGGGTTCTGTGGTTCCTCAAAGGTTCCTAAAGTTAAAGGGTTCTGTGGTTGCTCAAAGGTTCCTAAAGTTAAAGGGTTCTGTGGTTCCTCAAAGGTTCCTAAAGTTAAAGGGTTCTGTGGTTGCTCGAGGTTCCTAAAGTTAAAGGTTCTGTGGTTCCTCAAAGGTTTCCTAAAGTTAAAGGGTTCTGTGGTTGCTCGAAGGTTTCTAAAGTTAAAGGGTTCTGTGGTTGCTCGAAGGTTCCTAAAGTTAAAGGGTTCTGTGGTTCCTCAAAGGTTCCTAAAGTTAAAGGGTTCTGTGGTTGCTCGAAGGTTCCTAAAGTTAAAGGGTTCTGTGGTTGCTCGAAGGTTCCTAAAGTTAAAGGGTTCTGTGGTTGCTCGAAGGTTCCTAAAGTTAAAGGGTTCTGTGGTTGCTCAAAGGTTCCTAAAGTGAAAGGGTTCTGTGGTTGCTCGAAGGTTCCTAAAGTTAAAGGGTTCTGTGGTTCCTCAAAGGTTCCTAAAGTTAAAGGGTTCTGTGGTTGCTCAAAGGTTCCTAAAGTTAAAGGGTTCTGTGGTTCCTCAAAGGTTCCTAAAGTTAAAGGGTTCTGTGGTTGCTCAAAGGTTCCTAAAGTTAAAGGGTTCTGTGGTTCCTCAAAGGTTCCTAAAGTTAAAGGGTTCTGTGGTTCCTCAAAGGTTCCTAAAGTTAAAGGGTTCCGTGGTTGCTCAAAGGTTCCTCAAGTTAAAGGGTTCTGTGGTTCCTCAAAGGTTCCTAAAGTTAAAGGGTTCTGTGGTTGCTCAAAGGTTCCTAAAGTTAAAGGGTTCTGTGGTTCCTCAAAGGTTCCTAAAGTTAAAGGGTTCTGTGGTTGCTCGAAGGTTCCTAAAGTTAAAGGGTTCTGTGGTTCCTCAAAGGTTCCTAAAGTTAAAGGGTTCTGTGGTTGCTCGAAGGTTCCTAAAGTTAAAGGGTTCTGTGGTTCCTCAAACGTTCCTAAAGTTAAAGGGTTCGGTGGTTGCTCGAAGGTTTCTAAAGTTAAAGGGTTCTGTGGTTGCTCGAAGGTTCCTAAAGTTAAAGGGTTCTGTGGTTCCTCAAAGGTTCCTAAAGTTAAAGGGTTCTGTGGTTGCTCAAAGGTTCCTAAAGTTAAAGGGTTCTGTGGTTGCTCGAAGGTTCCTAAAGTTAAAGGGTTCTGTGGTTCCTCAAAGGTTCCTAAAGTTAAAGGGTTCTGTGGTTGCTCAAAGGTTCCTAAAGTTAAAGGGTTCTGTGGTTGCTCGAAGGTTCCTAAAGTTAAAGGGTTCTGTGGTTGCTCGAAGGTTCCTAAAGTTAAAGGGTTCTGTGGTTCCTCAAAGGTTCCTAAAGTTAAAGGGTTCTGTGGTTGCTCAAAGGTTCCTAAAGTTAAAGGGTTCTGTGGTTGCTCGAAGGTTCCTAAAGTTAAAGGGTTCTGTGGTTCCTCAAAGGTTCCTAAAGTTAAAGGGTTCTGTGGTTGCTCGAAGGTTCCTAAAGTTAAAGGGTTCTGTGGTTCCTCAAAGGTTCCTAAAGTTAAAGGGTTCTGTGGTTGCTCGAAGGTTCCTAAAGTTAAAGGGTTCTGTGGTTCCTCAAACGTTCCTAAAGTTAAAGGGTTCTGTGGTTGCTCGAAGGTTTCTAAAGTTAAAGGGTTCTGTGGTTGCTCGAAGGTTCCTAAAGTTAAAG
>JAAKFY010000069.1:138057-140557 GCA_011823955.1 Dissostichus mawsoni | reverse complement strand
AACCCCCTCCCTGTGTGTGTGTGTGTGTGTGTGTGTGTGTGTGTGTGTGTGTGTGTGTGTGTGGATGTATGTGTGTGTGTGTGTGTGTGGACCCCCGCTGCTGACCTCTGAGCTCTGGAAGAATAACAGGAAGCTGAACACACACTCTGTTTGCAGCAGAGCGACGCTGAGAGGAACGCTTTCAATCTGCTCAGGGTTAAAGGGTCTGAAATAAAGAGTGTGTGTTGTGTGTGTGTGTGTGTGTGTGTGTGTGTGTGTGTGTGTGTGTGTGTGTGTGTGTGAGTGTTGTGTGTTCTGCACAGAAGGAATTTTAACTGCTGACTGTAAAAACACACTTCACCTCGCACTCAGTGCAGTGCTTTTACTTTGAAAAGACCCTCTAGTGTTTTAATTTGAAAAGACCCTCTAGTGCAGTGTTTGTCCTTTAAAAGACCCTCTAGTGTTTACTTTGAAAAGACCCTCTAGTGCACTGTTTGTCCTTTAAAAGACTCTCTAGTGTTTTAATTTGAAAGACCCTCTAGTGCAGTGTTTGTCCTTTAAAAGACTCTCTAGTGCTGCGCTTTTACTTTGAAAGTCTCGTCCCTCTGGTCTCGTGTCTAAGGGTAAATGGCGGTGCTTTTATTTTGAAACTCACCCCTGCAGTGCACGTCGCTGCCGCCCGTCTCGTACCCGGGGCGACAGGAGCAGCTGGACACCGGTTGACCCACCCACTGACCGTCCTCGCCGCAAAGCATGCTGGGAGGCCGCGCCTGCTCGCCGGGCGGCGTCACTGCGTTCTCCACACACACACCCTGAGCCTGGGACACACAAATTGCAAAATAAAAGCCTGTCAATAACAACAGTTGTTCCTAAACTGAGCTAGCAATGTATGCTAAGTGACAGCGCTTTTATTTTGAAAACCAAAAATATACTTTCATTTATAGTGGTGTGCGTTGCCGTGGTTACGGTGTTAGTGGTGTGCGTTGCCCTGGTTATGGTGTTAGTGGTGTGCGTTACCGTGGTCACGGTGTTAGTGGTGTGCGTTGCCGGGGTTACGGTGTTAGTGGTGTGCGTTGGGGTTACGGTGTTAGTGGTGTGCGTTGCCGGTGTTAGTGGTGTGCGTTGCTGGGGTTACGGTGTTAGTGGTGTGCGTTGCCGTGGTTACGTTGTTAGTGGTGTGCGTTGCCTGGTTACGGTGTTAGTGGTGTGCATTGCCCTGGTTACGGTGTTATTGGTGTGTGTTGCCGGCGTTACAGTGTTAGTGGTGTGCGTTGCTGGGGTTACGGTGTTAGAGGTGTGCGTTGCCGTGGTTACGGTGTTAGTGGTGTGCATTGCCCTGGTTACGGTGTTAGTGGTGTGTGTTACTGTGGTCACGGTGTTAGTGGTGTGCATTGCCGGGTTACGGTGTTAGTGGTGTGCGTTGCCCTGGTTACGTTGTTAGTGGTCTGCGTTGCTGTGGTTACGGTGTTAGTGGTGTGCGTTGCCGTGGTTACGGTGTTATTGGTGTGCGTTGCCCTGGTTACGTTGTTAGTGGTGTGCGTTACCGTGGTTACGGTGTTATTGGTGTGCGTTGCCTGGTTACAGTGTTAGTGGTGTGCGTTGCTGGGATACGGTGTTAGTGGTCTGCGTTGCTGGGGTTACGGTGTTAGAGGTGTGCGTTGCCGTGGTCACGGTGTTAGTGGTGTGCGTTGCCCTGGTTACAGTGTTAGTGGTGTGCGTTGCTGTGGATACGGTGTTAGTGGTCTGCGTTGCTGGGGTTACGGTGTTAGTGGTGTGCGTTGCCGGGGTTACGGTGTTAGTGGTGTGCGTTGCCCTGGTTACGGTGTTAGTGGTGTGCGTTACCGGTTACGGTGTTAGTGGTGTGCGTTGCAGTGGTTACGGTGTTAGTGGTGTGCGTTGCCGGTGTTAGAGGTGTGCATTGCCGTGGTTACGGTGTTAGAGGTGTGCGTTGCCTTGGTTACCTGCTCCACCAGTGAGTGGGGGATGGTTTCGGGGAAGGAGGCGAAGGCCCTCTGGAGTGGGGGGCACTTCCTGTAGAACACCCTGACGGACAGGAGGGCCATGCAGGCGCCCTGAGACTGGAATGCCAGGTAGAGCCCCGCCTCCTCCAGAGGCCCCGCCCCCTCCACAGGCCCCGCTCCCAGCCTCAGCGTCTTCACGTTGCTCCGCCTCTCGCCCCCCCCGCGCCGCCGCAGGTGATCCGCCGCCACGTGGACAGCTTCCTGTACGGGTTCTCCATCCAGGGGGGGCGGGACTTAGAGGCCGAGTCAGAGGGCGACTCATAGAAAAACACGTTGAACGTTTCCTTACAGTGACGACGGTTCAGAGACGAGCACTCCATCATCGTGAAGCTAACAGGAAGTAAACAGGAAGTTAGACGAGCACTTCATCATCGTGAAGCTAACAGGAAGTAAACAGGAAGTTAGACGAGCACTGCATCATCGTGAAGCTAACAGGAAGTAAACAGGAAGTTAGGGAGAGGAAGATTGGCTGATGTGTCTGTGTGTCAGCGTGTGATTGG
>JAAKFY010000069.1:127754-137057 GCA_011823955.1 Dissostichus mawsoni | reverse complement strand
TCTGGCTGCTCGCTCAGTGAGTTCTGGCTGCTCGCTCGGTGAGTTTTGGCTGCTCGCTCGGTGAGTTCTGGCCGCTGGCTCAGTGAGTTCTGGCTGCTCGCTCTGGCTGCTCGCTCAGTGAGTTTGGCTGCTCGCACGGTGAGTTCTGGCGCTGGCTCAGTGAGTTCTGGCTGCTCGCTCTGGCTGCTCGCTCAGTGAGTTCTGGCTGCTCGCTCACTGAGTTCTGGCTGCTCGCTCAGTGAGTTCTGGCTGCTGGCTCAGTGAGTTCTGGCTGCTCGCTCAGTGAGTTCTGGCTGCTGGCTCAGTGAGTTCTGGCTGCTCGCTCAGTGAGTTCTGGCTGCTGGCTCAGTGAGTTCTGGCTGCGCTCAGTGAGTTCTGGCTGCTCGCTCAGTGAGTTCTGGCTGCTCGCTCACTGAGTTCTGGCTGCTGGCTCAGTGAGTTCTGGCTGCTCGCTCAGTGAGTTCTGGCTGCTGGCTCAGTGAGTTCTGGCTGCTCGCTCAGTGAGTTCTGGCTGCTCGCTCAGTGAGTTCTGGCCGTGCAGTGATGAGACTTATACCAATGGAATCTGTGGCATCTCAGCTTTCAGAGGATGTGTCGTTAGTCTAGATAGTATGAAGTGTAAAAGATCGTTTGTGAGTTATGAGCAGAAATAGCATTAGCCCGTTTCCGCTAAGGCCTCATTTAGACGCCTCATGTTAGACTTTGGTTTTGTTTTCGGTAAAATGGTTCATATCGTCTGATAGCTGAGTTTCTTCCCGTTAGCTGGGTATGACACATTAATAGTTTGTTAAATGTTAAGAAGCCCTGAGACACAGTTTCGTGAAATAAAAGCCCGCAGCCCCGCCCAGGTTAAATGATCCCTGGGTTCTTAAAAAGTTAATTAAGAAACATCTTGAGCTCTAAAAAGTTCCATAAAACATCCATAGGTTCCTTAAAAGTAAAATAAGAACTCTATGGGGTTCATAAATAGACCTTAGAAACATCCTATGGTCCCTAAAGGTTCAGTTAAAAATGTCTAGTTCCTCAAAAGGTTTTGTAGAACATCTCTGGTTCCCCAAAAGTTCCCTGTACATTTATTAATCCCGGAAATTCGGTTCTAAAAAGTTTGTAAAACCATCCCTTGTTCCCTAAGTGTAATAAACCAGTGACAAACAGTTTGGAGACTTCTGATTGGTCCGGACGGTTCATCTTTATTGTGATTGGCTGCGGACATTCTTCTAAATATCAACAATAACATTTTCATTCATGAAAAGGCAGAGCAGAGAAGTTGTGGTCACATGATCACCTCACTGATGACATCACTGCGGCA
The DNA here is from genome assembly GCA_011823955.1 of Dissostichus mawsoni. Classification (NCBI taxonomy): domain Eukaryota; kingdom Metazoa; phylum Chordata; class Actinopteri; order Perciformes; family Nototheniidae; genus Dissostichus; species Dissostichus mawsoni. Next base: position 135,748 of record JAAKFY010000069.1, on the reverse strand, counting down.
TTCTGCTGCTATTGGCTCGTTAAAGGCTTGATTGACAGCTCAGAGGACCAATGAGGGAAGAGTCCTGAAGTCAGTCGGACATTAACCGACTGACTTCATCTCCAGATTATTGATCAGATATTTAAATGTAATGGATGTTTATATTTGATGAGTTTGCTTCGAGCCAGAGATGAAAGTCTGAAGTACTCGATGAGCATCTGACTCCGTACGGGCGGAAGTAGCTCCCACACAGAACACCAGGGTTACGCTTACATGACTAAAAGGTTTTCTGCTTTTTTCAGTAACATTCCCATTAGCTAACACTAATGCTAAGCTAACAGAGGACAACAAGACAACACCTCAAACATCGAGGTTTTAAAATGCGTTTTAAACATATTATTCGCAGAACGACTGACTTCCGATCTTTGGTCCCGAACCTCCGTCTCTGGGAGATTTGAAATATAAGACAAATCTGTTTTTCATTATTTTTTATAAAATCTTCTTTACAAAAAGAAAACGACTTTAGTATAAAAAACGTTGATCTCTTATTCGGCATTTAGGTATAAAAAAGTGCTAAAATACAAATCAGTTACAATATGTTGTTTAAAGACGTCCAGAAACTCGCAGATATTTGAAGAAATAATACATCTTTAGTTTCATAAAGCCTCGTCTTTTCCGCAGTGGTTTGTTCAGCAAGGCTCAAACTGAAATGCTTAAAAGGGATTCAACCCAAAAATCCGTCTTTTGGACGAAAGCTTTGGTAGTTCCCGAATCCAGCGACAGGGTCCAGGGACTTCAGGGCTTAAAAAGCTAGGGTGCTGATCCAGGACAATAAGATCCACAGAAACTCGTAGTCCTTCAGAGAGTCTAAAAGGTGGGTAAATATTCCCAAAGTCTTCCTGATGTTCCCAGAGGATTCACAAAGATTTCCTGAAAATGTTCACCGCTGCTTCCCGAGGCCATCCCAGAATATTCCTCACAGCTTTTGAAGAGTTTGATGCTGGACCTTCACCACAACACGATCCCACATCACAGCGGGAGTCCTTCGTGTGAGTCCGGAAGTCCTTTCAGATTATAAGCCCATTTTCACAGAGAACACCCAACAGAATCTTTGGAATACGTGTGAAGTTGTTCCAACAAGTTCTGAAAGATTTCCGAAAATAGTTCAACCTTGTTTTCCGAAGCCATCCCAGAATATTCCTCACAGCTTTTGAAGAGTTTGATGCTGGTGTTTGACCGCAACATGGTCCCACATTGCATTGTAAATCTTTGAAAACGGTCCTGAACTCCTTTGAGCTAATAATCCCATTTTCATGGAGAATACCAACCAACATTCTCGGAATTCCTGTGAGGTGTTTTCCCAACGTTCCTTGAAATCCCAGAATATTCCTGAAGGAGTACTAAGAGCTTCCTAAATGTCTCTGCAGTCGTCGTGGCAGCAGCTGGTTCGTAGTGCATGAAGAACACATGTAGTGTCATTAATGTGCTGGGATTTACTCTGTTCATAAATTTCCTTGATGCTGATTGGCTGGGAGGGTTGGGGTGTGAGGAGCTTTGGTTTTTACCTGAGCGGTGGGGGGGGCTTTTTTGCCGCTTTTGTGTACAATATTTCGTGTGAATTTATGATGTTTTATGTCAGTTATTATGAGCAGCCCGACAGGCTCTGTCCTCGTCTCTGACGGGCGGATGAACTTAGGCCGAGTCCTGTTGCACCTGAGTAACCGTACGTTCATTATTTAGTGTTTTATTTTTCTTGTGCTTTTTAAACGTCACAGTCAGACTATCAGGAGGTGCTCTCTGATTGGTCAAAAGTTAGGTAAAAGAGGGCGGGCTCAGCGTCCTGAGTGTAGTGGTGTCTGGCTGGGATTGGTCAGTAGAGGAGGGTGGGCGGGGCTTTGTGTATCCTGAGCGTCTGAATGGAGGAGAGGATCTTCTTCTGGTGTCCGGCGAGGGTCACGCCCACTCTGAGCAGATCTCTGCACACACACACACACACACACACACACACACACACACACACACACACACACACACACACACACACACACACACACACACACACACACACACACACACACACACACACACACACACACACACACACACACACACACACACACACACACACACACACACACACACACACACACACACACACACACACACACACACACACACACACACACACACACACAGTTAGCCCTTCGTCAGATAGACGTCTTAGTGTGTGAATATGAGCGTATTAAAGTAAATGTGTTTTTACTCGGTGTTGAGATGCGACACCGCGTCCAGGCTGGAGAGTCCGTTGGACAGGAAGCTGGCCTCGTATCGCTCCATCTTTATCGCCCGGAGCCACTCAGAGACCGAGCCACAGGCCGAGAGGGGGGGGGACACGCTGGTCCAACAGGGGGTGAGACACGCTGAGAGACAGACAGGAGAGAGACAGGTGAGAGACAGACAGGATTAGGAGGAGGGTCAAACAGAGGCTGACCGTCTGATGAACTGTAAAAGACTCAAAACAGCAAAAAGTCACATTAATTGGAGAAAATGTCTGAAGAATACCAAAGAATTAAAAAACACTGTTTTATTGCCAAGTTTGAAAATAAAAATATATAATTCTTAAGAAAGAAGAGAGAGATGTCTTTAGAAAGTCCCAGAACCCGAGGGTCCTCCAGATTCAGGTCTGCAGGATTACAGCGGAGCCTCTAATGAAACAGGAAGTGACTTCCTGCTGAGACTCAATGCAGAATGTGCACCTGCTCATGTAAACAACTCCGTATAAACAGCTGTCAATCAAGCCCACTGTGTGTGTGTGTGTGTGTGACCTCTGACCAGCAGCTGGGGCATAATTGACATTCCTCCTCTGTCATCAAACCCTCCCCTACTATACATTAAACCACTGCAGATGTTTGAAAATATCCCTGTGTTAACGATCCCCCCCTCCCTAACAAGGTGTGTTAACGATCCCCCCTCCCTAACAAGGTGTGTTAACGATCCCCCCCTCCCTAACAAGGTGTGTTAACGATCCCCCCCTCCCTAACAAGGTGTGTTAACGATCCCCCCTCCCTAACAAGGTGTGTTAACACCCCCTCCCTAACAAGGTGTGTTAACGATCCCCCCTCCCTAACAAGGTGTGTTAACGATCCCCCCCTCCCTAACAAGGTGTGTTAACGATCCCCCCTCCCTAACAAGGTGTGTTAACACCCCCCTCCCTAACAAGGTGTGTTAACGATCCCCCCCTCCCTAACAAGGTGTGTTAACACCCCCCTCCCTAACAAGGTGTGTTAACGATCCCCCCCTCCCTAACAAGGTGTGTTAACACCCCCCTCCCTAACAAGGTGTGTTAACGATCCCCCCCTCCCTAACAAGGTGTGTTAACGATCCCCCCCTTCCTAACAAGGTGTGTTAACACCCCCCTCCCTAACAAGGTGTGTTAACACCCCCCCCTCCCTAACAAGGTGTGTTAACCCCCCCCTCCCTAACAAGGTGTGTTAACAATCCCCCCCTCCCTAACAAGGTGTGTTAACGATCCCCCCCTCCCTAACAAGGTGTGTTAACGCCCCCCCTCCCTAACAAGGTGTGTTAACGATCCCCCCCCTCCCTAACAAGGTGTGTTAACGCCCCCCCTCCCTAACAAGGTGTGTTAACGATCCCCCCCCTCCCTAACGAGGTGTGTTAACGCCCCCCCTCCCTAACGAGGGTGTTAACGCCCCCCCTTCCTAACAAGGTGTGTTAACGCCCCCCCTCCCTAACAAGGTGTGTTAACGCCCCCCCTCCCTAACGAGGTGTGTTAACGCCCCCCCTTCCTAACGAGGTGTGTTAACGCCCCCCCTTCCTAACAAGGTGTGTTAACGCCCCCCCCCCTTCCTAACGAGGTGTGTTAACGCCCCCCCTTCCTAACAAGGTGTGTTAACGCCCCCCCTCCCTAACGAGGTGTGTTAACGCCCCCCCCCTTCCTAACGAGGGTGTTAACGCCCCCCCTTCCTAACGGGTGTGTCAACGCCCCCCCCTCCCTAACAAGGTGTGTTAACGACCCCCCCCCCCTCCCTAACAAGGTGTGTTAACGCCCCCCCTTCCTAACGGGGTGTGGCAACGCCCCCCCCTCCCTAACAAGGTGTGTTAACGACCCCCCCCCCCTCCCTAACAAGGTGTGTTAACGACCCCCCCCCTCCCTAACGAGGTGTGTTAATGAGCCTCACCTGACTCCCTCTGCGCTCGTGGCCTTCAGGAGGCGGGGTTTCGGATCAGCCTATCGAGCGAGGCCACCACGTCGCAGAACCTCGGCCGATTGGCTCGTTCCTTCTGCCAGCAGTCCAGCATGAGAGCGTGCAGGGAGGAGGGGCAGTCCGGGGGGGGGGGCAGCCGGTAGTCCTGCTCGATGGCGTTGATCACCTGACGCAGGAAACCAATTAATCAATTAAACAGGAAAAATGACAAAGGTGGGGAAAGCTCTGTCAATACTGGGGTTCTAACACGTACGTCCTGGTTGCTCATGTCCCAGTACGGCCGCTCTCCGTACGACATCACCTCCCACATCACGATGCCGTAGCTCCACCCGTCGCTGGCCGACGTGAACTTCCTGCAACGCAGATTCATATACAAACATAACTACAACAACAAATCATTACAAATAAATAATAACGTTTTAGCAAATCTTAGTAAAAGAAATATACATTTTTCTGCAATTTCTGTGAAGAAGTTGTTAAAAGAGAGAAAGCGTGTACACCTGGTGAAAGAGGAGTGTTACGCAGTACGCTCAGAGGTCAAAGGTCTCAACGAGGTCAAAGGTCTCAACGAGGCTCACCTGTAGGCGATGGCTTCAGGCGCCGTCCAGCGGATCGGGATCTTCCCTCCCTGAGACACAGAACGTTACTGAATGAGGTTCTGCATTAATGAGGACCAGTGTGTGAATATTAAAGTGATAAAGAGAGAGGTACCAGAGAGCTGGTGTACGTCGGTCTGAAGAGTTCTCCGTCAGGAACCTGCTGAGCCCGAAGTCCGACACCTGAGGACACACGGGTTTAAGGAACCTTTATTAGCTGATTAAGGAACCTTCAGGACCTGTCTAAGGAACCTTAAAACCCTCACCTTGCAGACCATGTTGGCGTTCACCAGAATGTTTAAGGAACCTTAAGGAGCTGTCTAAGGAACCTTCAAGACCTGTCTAAGGAACCTTCAGGAGCTATCTAAGGAACCCTTAGAAGCCTCACCTTGCAGACCTGGTTGGCGTTCACCAGATGTTTAAGGAACCCTTAGAACCCTCACCTTGCAGACCAGGTTGGCGTTCACCAGGATGTTCCGCGCGGCCAGGTCTCTGTGCACGAAGCTCATGTCCGACAGGTACTTCATCCCAGCAGCGATTCCCCGAAGCATCCCCACCAGCTGGAGGGGGGCGAACTGCCCGTCATTCATCTGGAACAGCCAATCAGAGACAGCCAATCAGAGGTAAACATCAGAGACAGCCAATCAGAGACCGCCAATCAGAGACCGCCAATCAGAGACCGCCAATCAGAGACAGCCAATCAGATACAGGTGTGACAGACAGGTAGACAGGTAGAGAGTGAGACAGGCAGACAGACAGGTAGAGAGACAGACAGGTAGACAGACAGGTAGACAAGTAGAGAGACAGACAGGAAGGCAGAGAGTGAGACAGGTAGAGAGTGAGACAGGCAGACAGACAGGTAGAGAGACAGACAGGTAGGCAGAGAGTGAGACAGGTAGAGAGTGAGACAGGCAGACAGACAGGTAGAGAGACAGACAGGTACCCTGAGGAAGCTGTCCAGCGCTCCGTTCTCCATGAACTCAGTGAGGATCATCACAGGACAGGAGGTGGTGATGACGCCCTCCAGGTGGATGATGTTGGGGTGCTGGAACTGACCCATGATGGACGCCTCGGACAGGAAGTCCCGCCTCTGCTTCTCCGTGAACCCGCCCTTCAGAGTCTTTATCGCCACGTAGTTCTCCTTCCTGCCCGGCAGCCGGAGCCGGCCGCGGCACACCTCCCCAAACTCACCTGTACAGGTAGATATGATATATTAATATCTAATAACACACACCTCCCCAAACTCACCTGTACAGGTAGATATTATTCATTATAAAACGGTATAAGTAAAATCAGCAATCTGCCGTGATATAATGAGCGTATATCAGTTACTTTTCACAACAAGTCAGTATCCCTCCGCGTCTGAGAAAAGCTACACCGTTACAGCCGTTACATTACGTCCGTTAGGAAAACTAACTAACTCACAAAGCTCAAGATGGAAACATGTGAGGTTAGCTTGGACCTCCGGTGGCCTCACTATGAGGAGTGGATCGAGCAGGGCCTATCTCCAGAGAGCACCTAAACCACGACATGCAGAGCTCCGTGAAGAGCAGGTAGACCAACTGGAGAAGAAACCTCCATTCAAAAGCTTTCTGATGCTTAACCAAAGCAGAGACATGATGACCGTTATGGCCACAGGTGCGAAAGCTCTCTCAGAGCTGCTGGAAGCGAATCTCGGGGACCGGAGAAAGTGGAGCAATATTCTGGCCACGCCGAGCAACAGCCTAGAACAACCTCAACCTCAACAAGTGACCTCGTGAGCCTTTCTACTGATGCTGGACAGGTTTTAAAATACTAGATCACGCTCTCTGTCTAATATGTTCGCTAGCTGTAGTGTTGTTGCCTAGCAACCACCTCGCACTATGTTTCGTGCAGAAGGCAACGGAGGGACTATTTTATTTGAACATCATTATTTACTAAAAAAACTATTTTAAATTAGAGTGTGTTCTTCTTTCATATTGCCACACCTTGGTAACCGTTTTAGAAAAAGCAATAGCTCACTTCAGGCCGTGATATATGCTCAGTATGGTGTGTGTGTGTGTGTGTGTGTGTGTGTGTGTGTGGTGATGAAAACGTGTTTCTGTGGTAACAGCTATCCAGTTACATCGCCTTAATGTCATGACCAGAGATGACTACTGTTACACACAACACAAACACACACACACACACACACACACACACACACACACACACACACACACACACACACACACACACACACACACACCACACACACCACACACACGTTCCTAATGCTAACCAGAGTTCCTAAAAGTTCCTAATGCTAACCAGAGTTTCTAAAACGTTCCTAATGCTAACTAGAGTTCCTAAAACGTTCCTAATGCTAACTAGAGTTCCTAAAACGTTCCTGATGCTAACTAGAGTTCCTTAAAAGTTCCTAATGCTAACCAGAGTTCCTAAAACGTTCCTGATGCTAACTAGAGTTCCTAAACGTTCCTAATGCTAACCAGAGTTCCTAAAACGTCCCTGATGCTAACTAGAGTTCCTAAAACGTCCCTGATGCTAACTAGAGTTCCTAAAACGTTCCTAATGCTAACCAGAGTTCCTAAAACGTTCCTGATGCGAACCAGAGTTCCTAAAACGTTCCTAATGCTAACCAGAGTTCCTAAAACGTTCCTGATGCGAACTAGAGTTCCTAAAACGTTCCTAATGCTAACCAGAGTTCCTAAAAACGTCCCTGATGCTAACTAGAGTTCCTCAAGGTTCCTAAAATGTTCCTAATGCTAACTAGAGTTCCTAAAAAGTTCCTAATGCTAACCAGAGTTCCTAAAACGTTCCTGATGCGAACTAGAGTTCCTAAAACGTCCCTGATGCTAACTAGAGTTCCTAAAACGTTCCTAATGCTAACCAGAGTTCCTAAAACGTTCCTGATGCGAACTAGAGTTCTAAAACGTTCCTAATGCTAACCAGAGTTCCTAAAACGTCCCTGATGCTAACCAGAGTTCCTCAAAGGTTCCTAAAATGTTCCTAATGCTAACTAGAGTTCCTAAAATGTCCCTGATGCTAACTAGAGTTCCTTAAACGTTCCTAAAATGCTTACTCGGTTCTTCTTGGTGCCTCAAAGGTTCCTAAAGTTAAAGGGTCTCTGTGGTTGCTCAAAGGTTCCTAAAGTGAAAGGGTTCTGTGGTTCCTCAAAGGTTCCTAAAGTTAAAGGGTTCTGTGGTTGCTCAAA
>JAAKFY010000069.1:90254-117754 GCA_011823955.1 Dissostichus mawsoni | reverse complement strand
ACGGTGTTATTGGTGTGCGTTGCCCTGGTTACGTTGTTAGTGGTGTGCGTTACCGTGGTTACGGTGTTATTGGTGTGCGTTGCCCTGGTTACAGTGTTAGTGGTGTGCGTTGCTGTGGATACGGTGTTAGTGGTCTGCGTTGCTGGGGTTACGGTGTTAGAGGTGTGCGTTGCCGTGGTCACGGTGTTAGTGGTGTGCGTTGCCGGGGTTACGGTGTTAGTGGTGTGCGTTGCCCTGGTTACGGTGTTAGTGGTGTGCGTTACCGTGGTTACGGTGTTAGTGGTGTGCGTTGCAGTGGTTACGGTGTTAGTGGTGTGCGTTGCCGGTGTTAGAGGTGTGCATTGCCGTGGTTACGGTGTTAGAGGTGTGCGTTGCCTTGGTTACCTGCTCCACCAGTGAGTGGGGGATGGTTTCGGGGAAGGAGGCGAAGGCCCTCTGGAGTGGGGGGCACTTCCTGTAGAACACCCTGACGGACAGGAGGGCCATGCAGGCGCCCTGAGACTGGAATGCCAGGTAGAGCCCCGCCTCCTCCAGAGGCCCCGCCCCCTCCACAGGCCCCGCTCCCAGCCTCAGCGTCTTCACGTTGCTCCGTTGCTCCGCCTCTCGCCCCCCCCGCGCCGCCGCAGGTGATCCGCCGCCACCGTGGACAGCTTCCTGTACGGGTTCTCCATCCAGGGGGGGCGGGCTTAGAGGCCGAGTCAGAGGGCGACTCATAGAAAACACGTTGAACGTTTCCTTACAGTGACGACGGTTCAGAGACGAGCACTCCATCATCGTGAAGCTAAGGAAGTAAACAGGAAGTTAGACGAGCACTTCATCATCGTGAAGCTAACAGGAAGTAAACAGGAAGTTAGACGAGCACTGCATCATCGTGAAGCTAACAGGAAGTAAACAGGAAGTTAGGGAGAGGAAGATTGGCTGATGTGTCTGTGTGTCAGCGTGTGATTGGCCGATGTGTCCGTGTGTCAGCGTGTGATTGGCCGATGTGTCTGTGTGTCAGCCTGAAGATTGGCCGATGTGTCTGTGTGTCAGCGTGTGATTGGCCGATGTGTCCGTGTGTCAGCGTGTGATTGGCCGATGTGTCTGTGTGTCAGCTTGTGATTGGCCGATGTGTCTGTGAGTCAGCGTGTGATTGGCCGATGTGTCTGTGTGTCAGCTTGTGATTGGCCGATGTGTCTGTGTGTCAGCCTGTGATTGGCCGATGTGTCTGTGTGTCAGCCTGTGATTGGACGATGTGTCTGTGTGTCAGCCTGTGATTGGACGATGTGTCTGTGTGTCAGCGTGTGATTGGACGAACCGGATCTCCACGTAGAGAGTGGTCGCCGCCCCCCGGGGGATCCAGCGCGTCCTCAGCCAATAGGAGTCCGCGCTGTCGGGGGTGCAGATCTCGTGGATCCGGACACTGTTCTGCTCGTCGTCCAATCCGCTCACCTCGTCCCACTGAGAACAAACACGTTAGCATCCTCCATAGGAATCAATGGGAGCATTAGCATTGAGCTAACAACACTTACCTGAGGGTCTTCTGCCGGTGAGTGGTCCATCGGAGATCAGACGTCTCCAACTTAGTGTTCATCAACACCTCTGAGAGACAGACAGGTGAGAGGGAGACAGGTGAGACAGGTGAGACAGGTGAGAGAGAGATAGGTAGAGAGGGAGACAGGTGAGACAGGTGAGAGAGAGATAGGTGAGACAGGTGAGAGGGAGACAGGAGAGAGGGAGAGAGACAGGTGAGAGAGAGACAGGTGAGACAGGAGAGAGAGACAGGTGAGACAGACAGGTGAGAGACAGACAGGAGAGAGAGACAGGTGAGAGAGAGACAGTGAGACAGGAGAGAGAGAGACAGGTGAGAGACAGACAGGTGAGAGAGAGACAAGTGAGAGAGAGACAGGTGAGACAGGAGAGAGAGAGACAGGTGAGAGAGAGACAGGAGAGAGAGACAGGTGAGACAGGAGAGAGAGACAGGTGAGACAGAGAGAGAGAGACAGGTGAGAGAGAGACAGGAGAGAGGAGACAGATGAGAGTGAGAGAGAGACAGGTGAGAGTGAGAGAGAGACAGGTGAGAGTGAGAGAGAGACAGGTGAGAGAGGGAGAGAGACAGGTGAGAGTGAGACAGGTGAGAGACAGTTGAGAGTGACAGGTGGGAGTGAGAGAGAGACAGGAGAGAGACAGGTGAGAGAGACAGTTGAGAGTGACAGGTGAGAGTGAGAGAGACAGGTGAGAGACAGGAGAGAGAGACAGGTGAGAGAGGGAGAGAGACAGGAGAGAGAGACAGGTGAGAGAGACAGTTGAGAGTGAGAGAGAGACAGGAGAGAGAGACAGGAGAGAGAGACAGAAGAGAGAGACAGGTGAGAGAGACAGTTGAGAGTGACAGGTGAGAGACAGGTAAGAGACAGGTGAGAGAGAGGAGAGAGAGGAGAGAGAGACAGGTGAGAGAGACAGGTGAGAGACAGGTCAGAGAGAGGAGAGAGAGACAGGTGAGAGACAGGTAAGAGACAGGTGAGAGAGAGGAGAGAGAGAGGAGAGAGAGACAGGTGAGAGAGACAGGTGAGAGACAGGTGAGAGAGAGGAGAGAGAGACAGGTGAGAGAGACAGAGAAGAGAGACAGGTTTAATTTCTTTGCTCACACACAGCTCCATTGCTCAACCGAACACACACTTTCTCTCTTTAATTCTCTGTGTCGGTTAATTAAAGAGAGAAGGGATGTTAGAGGAAGTGTGTGTGTGTGTGTGTGTGTGTGTGTGTGTGTGTGTGTGTGTGTGTGTGTGTGTGTGTGTGTGTGTGTGTGCATCTAAATCACTGTCCTGTATAAACATCCTCCGGCGGTGTCGTGGTAACTTCCGTGTCCTCGTCATGACTCCTATCTGCAGATCTACTGTAAACAGTGTGTGTGGTGTGTGTGTGTGTGTGTGTGTGGTCTCATGCTGGGACCTGCTCTCTAAGTATTTAGCAGTAGATCTCTCCTGATGAAACACACACTCCTCACTGTGAGAGTATTAAACAGATCAATATTTATCATTTGGGATCAAATACGTATATTTAGATACTGTACTGTGTACAAGTACTCTGTTAGTAACACCACTGTGTACAAGTATTCTGTTAGTAACACCACTCTGTACAAGTACTCTGAAGTATAAATACCTGTCTTTTATAGAACACTTTGATTTATCCAGAATATGTTATATTGTGTATTATTTTTTGATTAGTTCATATTTGCTGTTCATTGTTTTTTATTCTTTATTGACTTTATACTTTATTCCACCTTTTAATGATGTTATGCCCTAACACACAGGACACACAGGAACACACAGGACACACAGGAACACAGGACACACAGGAACACACAGGACACACAGGAACACACAGGACACACAGGAACACACAGGACACACAGGAACACAGGAACACACAGGACACACAGGAACACACAGGAACACACAGGACACACAGGAACACACAGGACACACAGGAACACAGCACACAGGAACACACAGGACACACAGGAACACACAGGACACACAGGAACACACAGGACACACAGGAACACAGGACACACAGGAACACACAGGAACACACAGGACACACAGGAACACACAGGAACACACAGGACACACAGGAACCACAGGACACACAGGAACACACAGGCACACAGGACACACAGGAACACACAGCACACACAGGAACACACAGGACACACAGGAACACACAGGACCACACAGGAACACACAGGACCACACAGGAACACACAGGACACACAGGAACACACAGGACACACAGGAACACACAGGAACACACAGGACACACAGGAACACACAGGACCACAGGAACACAGGACACACAGGAACACACAGGAACACACAGGACACAGGAACACACAGGACACACAGGAACACACAGGACACACAGGACACACAGGAACACACAGGAACACACAGGACACACAGGAACACACAGGACCACACAGGAACACAGGACACACAGGAACACACAGGACACACAGGAACACACAGGAACACACAGGACACACAGGAACACACAGGACACACAGGAACACACAGGAACACACAGGACACACAGGACACACAGGAACCACAGGACACACAGGAACACACAGGACACACAGGAACACACAGGACACACAGGAACACACAGGAACACACAGGACACACAGGAACACACAGGACACACAGGAACACACAGGAACACACAGGAACACAGGAAACACAGGACACACAGGAACACACAGGACACACAGGACACACAGGAACACACAGGACACACAGGAACACACAGGAAACACAGGACACACAGGAACACACAGGACACACAGGAACAAACAGGACACACAGGACACACAGGAACACACGGACACACAGGACACACAGGAAACACAGGAACACACAGGAACACACAGGAACACACAGAACACACAGGAACACACAGGACACACAGGAACACACAGAACCACACAGGAACACACAGAACACACAGGACACACAGGAACACACAGAACACACAGGAACACACAGGACACACAGAACACACAGGACACACAGGAACACACAGGAAACACAGGAACACACAGGACACACAGGAACACACAGGACACACAGGAACACACAGGACACACAGGAACACACAGGACACACAGGAAACACAGGAACACACAGGAACACACAGAACCACACAGGAACACACAGAACACACAGGAACACACAGGACACACAGGAACCACAGGACACACAGGAAACACAGGAACACACAGGAAACACAGACACACAGGAACACACAGGACACACAGGAACACACAGAACACACAGGAACACACAGGAAACACAGGAACACACAGGACACACAGAAACACACAGGAAACACGGACACACAGGAACACACAGGAAACACAGGACACACAGGAACACACAGAACACACAGGAACACACAGGACTCACAGGAACACACAGGAAACACAGGACACACAGGAACACACAGGACACACAGGAACACACAGAACCACACAGGAACACACAGAACACACAGGACACACAGGAACACACAGGACACACAGAACACACAGGACCACACAGAACACACAGGAACATACAGACACACAGGACCACACAGGACACACAGGAACATACAGAACACACAGGACACACAGGAACATACAGGACACACAGGAACACAGGACCACAGAACACACAGAACACACAGAACACACAGGACCACACAGGAACACACAGAACAACACACAGGACCACACAGGACACACAGGAACACAGAACACACAGAAAACACAGGAACACAGAGGAACACACAGGACACACAGAACACACAGAACACACAGGACACACAGGAACACAGCACACACAGGACACACAGGAACACACAGAACACACAGGAACACACAGAACACACAGGACACACAGAACACACAGGAACACACAGGAACCACAGGACACACAGGACACACAGAAACACACAGGAACACACAGGAACACAGAACACACAGGAACACACAGGAACACACAGGACACACAGAACACACAGAACACACAGGAACACACAGGAACACACAGGACACACAGGACACACAGAACACACAGGAACACACAGGAACACACAGAAACACACAGGACACGCAGGAACATACAGGACACACAGAAACACACAGGACACACAGAACACACAGAACACACAGAAACACACAGGACACACAGGAACACACAGGAACATACAGAACACAGGAACACACAGGACCACAGGAACACACAGGACCACAGGAACACACAGGACCACAGGAACACACAGGACCACAGGAACACACAGGACCACAGGAACACACAGGACACACAGGACACACAGGAACATACAGAACACACAGGAACACACAGGACCACAGGAACACACAGGAACACACAGGACACACAGGAACACACAGAACACACAGAACACACAGGAACACACAGGACACTCAGAACACACAGGACACTCAGAACACACAGGACACACAGGAACACACAGAACACACAGAAACACTCAGAACACACAGAACACACAGAACACACAGGACACTCAGAACACACAGGAACACACAGAACACACAGAAACACTCAGAACACACAGAACACACAGGAACACTCAGAACACACAGAACACACAGGAACACACAGGACCACTCAGAACACACAGAACACACAGGAACACACAGGACACTCAGAACACACAGAACACACAGGAACACACAGGACACTCAGAACACACAGAACACACAGGAACACACAGGACACTCACACACAGGAACACACAGGAACACACAGGACACACAGAACACACAGGAACACACAGGAACACACAGGACACACAGAACACACAGAACACACAGGAACACACAGGAACACACAGGACACACAGGACACACAGAACACACAGGAACACACAGGAACACACAGAAACACACAGGACACGCAGGAACATACAGGACACACAGAACACACAGGACACACAGAACACACAGAACACACAGAAACACACAGGACACACAGAACACACAGGACACACAGGAACACACCAGGAACATACAGAACACACAGGAACACACAGGACCACAGGAACACACAGGAACACACAGGACACAAGGAACACACAGAACACACAGAACACACAGGAACACACAGGACACTCAGAACACACAGGACACTCAGAACACACAGGACACACAGGAACACACAGAACACACAGAAACACTCAGAACACACAGAACACACAGGACACTCAGAACACACAGGAACACACAAACACACAGAACACACAGAAACACTCAGAACACAGAACACACAGGAACACTCAGAACACACAGAACACAGGAACACACAGGACCACTCAGAACACACAGAACACACAGGAACACACAGGACACTCAGAACACACAGAACACACAGGAACACACAGGACACACAGGAACACACAGGACCACTCAGGAACACACAGGAACACACAGACACTCAGAACACACAGGACACTCAGAACACACAGGAACACACAGAACACACAGAAACACTCAGAACACACAGAACACACAGAACACACAGGAACACACAGGACACACAGGAACACTCAGGAACACACAGAACACACAGAACACACAGAACACAGAAACACTCAGAACACACAGAACACACAGAAACACACAGCAACACTCAGAACACACAGAAACACAGAAACAGGACACACAGACACACAGAACACACAAACACTCAGAACACACAGAACACACAGAAACACTCAGAACACACAGAAACACACAGCAACACTCAGAACACACAGAAACACACAGAAAACACAGGACACACAGGACACACAGAACACACAGAACACACAGAAACACACAGGACACACAGGACACACAGGACACACAGGACACACAGAACACACAGAACACCAGAACACTCAGGAACACAGAACACACAGAAACCCTCAGAACACTCAGGAACCCCTGTTAGGATCAATAGAGTATCTATAACATAATCAATACATATATCAGAAGAGATAAATTCAGTTCATAAATATAGTTCATATATAATACATTTAAAATATATGTAGTTACTATATAATACATTTAAAATATATATAGTTACTATATAATACATTTAAAATATATAACATAACTAGGGGGGTGTTTACCTTCCTCTGCCCAGCAGCAGAGCACCAGCAGCGGCAACAGAACCACCAGCCCTGAGCCCCGGCTCTCAGCCTCCATCTCCCCGGGAGCTGCGGCTCCTCTCCGGCTCCTCTCCCCGGGAACAGCGGCTCCTCTCCGGGCAGAGAGGCGGTGCTCAGAGGAGCCTCATGGAGGAACTCTTCCAGAACACAGGCCCAAAGAGTGGCGGGTTAAAGCGGACACAGAGGGGGTATACTCCCGTAATCCTCTCACATCTGGTTCTTCTTAAATGATTAGTTTCTGCTCCGGAGCAGAGGAGCGGCGCGCGGCGGCCTCCGAGGCCGAGAAACAGGCTCCGAGAGGCGGATTGGAGAAAGGAGAGGAGTCGGTGGAGCTCGGGAGGAAAAAACAAAGGAATAAACCCTCAGACCGGGCTCCTCTCGGGGGTAAGGGCTCTGTGTCGTCCCGCTGGGTCCCAGTGTCCTCGGTATTCCCAGTATTCCCGGTATTCCCAGTTAAACGCTGCACACAGAAACTTCGGAACAAAAGCAGCAAAAAGTTTCAGCTCCGAGAAACACGAGAAGACACGCCTCCTCTCGCGCCGCCGCCTCTGATTGGCTGAGAGGATATGCCTTTCAAGTGTTCAGGCCTGTGATTAGCTGTCCCATCTGTCAATCATCAGAGTGCTTTGAAGGAATGTGTCTGCCGCTCTCTGCCTGTCTGTCGCTCTGATCAACACACACACACACACACACACACACACACACACACACAACACACACACACACACATTTTAAAAACTAAAGATCATATCATTTATTTTCTAAAGCTAAACCTACCACATTAATCCAATTAAAGTACTAAGTTATTATTATTTATGTCTTTGTTGTTTACTTGAGACTGGGATTATTATCCAGAGTTTATTAACTAATAAACATATTAAAAAAAACTCATATTTAAATACATTTATCTAAAAGAAACAATAATAATATATTTTGGTTTATTCGTGTGTGTGTGTGTGTGTGTGTGTGGTGTGTGTGTGTGTGGTTTAAATGTCACACCTGCAGCAGAGACAATGACGTCTTCTTCTGTGGAGAATAAAGAGTAGAGTCAGGTATCACTGCCCCCCCCCTCTCTCACAAACACACACACACACAGACACACACACACACACACAGACACACACCACACACACACACACACAGAAACTTCTCAGGGGAGGGGTTGGGAGGGAACCGATGAGGATTGTGGGAAAGTGTCACCTGTCTGTCAAAAAGGAAGAGAGGAAGCTGACAGACAGGTGTTAGTCCCGCCCCCTCAATCAGAGACACTGAGTATTTTATTACTTATTCATCACACAGAGAGACATCTTTAAAGAGTCCTCTCCTGCTGATGTTCAGGTGTATATCAGTATGTAGTGTCTCTACTTTAAAGAGTCCTCTCCTGCTGATGTTCAGGTGTGTATCAGTATGTAGTGTCTCTACTTTAAAGAGTCCTCTCCTGCTGATGTTCAGTGTATATCAGTATGTAGTGTCTCTACTTTAAAGAGTCCTCTCTGCTGATGTTCAGGTGTATATCAGTATGTAGTGTCTCTACTTTAAAGAGTCCTCTCCTGCTGATGTTCAGGTGTATATCAGTATGTAGTGTCTCTACTTTAAAGAGTCCTCTCCTGCTGATGTTCAGGTGTATATCAGTATGTAGTGTCTCTACTTTAAAGAGTCCTCTCCTGCTGATGTTCAGGTGTATATCAGTATGTAGTGTCTCTACTTTAAAGAGTCCTCTCCTGCTGATGTTCAGGTGTATATCAGTAGTAGTGTCTCTACTTTAAAGAGTCCTCTCCTGCTGATGTTCAGGTGTATATCAGTGTGTAGTGTCTCTACTTTAAAGAGTCCTCTCCTGCTGATGTTCAGGTGTATATCAGTATGTAGTGTCTCTACTTTAAAGAGTCCTCTCCTGCTGATGTTCAGGTTATATCAGTATGTAGTGTCTCTACTTTAAAGAGTCCTCTCCTGCTGATGTTGAGGTGTGTATCAGTATGTAGTGTCTTACTTTAAAGAGTCCCTCTTGCTGATGTTCAGGTGTGTATCAGTATGTAGTGTCTCTACTTAAAGAGTCCTCTCCTGCTGATGTTCAGGTGTATATCAGTATGTAGTGTCTCTACTTTAAAGAGTCCTCTCCTGCTGATGTTCAGGGTGTATCAGTATGTAGTGTCTCTACTTTAAAGAGTCCTCTCCTGCTGATGTTCAGGTGTGTATCAGTATGTAGTGTCTCTACTTTAAAGAGTCCCCTCCTGCTGATGTTCAGGTGTGTATCAGTATGTAGTGTCTCTACTTTAAAGAGTCCCCTCCTGAGATGTTCAGGTGTGTATCAGTATGTAGTGTCTCTACTTTAAAGAGTCCTCTCCTGCTGATGTTCAGGTGTGTATCAGTATGTAGTGTCTCTTTTAAAGAGTCCTCTCCTGCTGATGTTCAGGGTGTATCAGTATGTAGTGTCTCTACTTTAAAGAGTCCTCTCCTGCTGATGTTCAGGTGTATATCAGTATGTAGTGTCTCTACTTTAAAGAGTCCTCTCCTGCTGATGTTCAGGTTATATCAGTATGTAGTGTCTCTACTTTAAAGAGTCCTCTCCTGCTGATGTTCAGGTGTGATCAGTATGTAGTGTCTCTACTTTAAAGACTCCTCTCCTGCTGATGTTCAGGTGTATATCAGTACGTAGTGTCTCTACTTTAAAGAGTCCTCTCCTGCTGATGTTCAGGTGTATATCAGTACGTAGTGTCTCTACTTTAAAGAGTCCTCTCCTGCTGATGTTCAGGTGTATATCAGTATTTAGTGTCTCTACTTTAAAGAGTCCTCTCCTGCTGATGTTCAGGTGTATATCAGTATGTAGGTGTCTCTACTTTAAAGAGTCCTCTCCTGCTGATGTTCAGGTGTATATCAGTATGTAGTGTCTCTACTTTAAAGAGTCCTCTCCTGCTGATGTTCAGGTGTATATCAGTATGTAGTGTTCTACTTTAAAGAGTCCTCTCCTGCTGATGTTCAGGTGTATCTCAGTAGTAGTGTCTCTGCTTTAAAGAGTCCTCTCTGCTGATGTTCAGGTGTATATCAGTACGTAGTGTCTCTACTTTAAAGAGTCCTCTCCTGCTGATGTTCAGGTGTATATCAGTATGTAGTGTCTCTACTTTAAGACTCCTCTCCTGCTGATGTTCAGGTGTATATCAGTATGTAGTGTCTCTACTTTAAAGAGTCCTCTCCTGCTGATGTTCAGGTGTATATCAGTAGGTAGTGTCTCTGCTTTAAAGAGTCCTCTCTGCTGATGTTCAGGTGTATATCAGTACGTAGTGTCTCTACTTTAAAGAGTCCTCTCCTGATGATGTTCAGGTGTATATCAGTATGTAGTGTCTCTACTTTAAAGAGTCTTCTCCTGCTGATGTTCAGGTGTATAGCAGTACGTAGTGTCTCTACTTAAAGAGTCCTCTCCTGCTGATGTTCAGGTATATCAGTACGTAGTGTCTCTACTTTAAAGAGTCCTCTCCTGCTGATGTTCAGGTGTATATCAGTATTTAGTGTCTCTACTTTAAAGAGTCCTCTCCTGCTGATGTTCGGTGTATATCAGTATGTAGTGTCTCTACTTTAAAGAGTCCTCTCCTGCTGATGTTCAGGTGTATATCAGTGTGTAGTGTCTCTACTTTAAAGAGTCCTCTCCTGCTGATGTTCAGGTGTATATCAGTATGTAGTGTCTCTACTTTAAAGAGTCCTCTCCTGCTGATGTTCAGGTGTATATCAGTATGTAGTGTCTCTACTTTAAAGAGTCCTCTCCTGCTGATGTTCAGGTGTATATCAGTACGTAGTGTCTCTACTTTAAAGAGTCCTCTCCTGCTGATGTTCAGGTGTATATCAGTATGTAGTGTCTCTACTTTAAAGAGTCCTCTCCTGCTGATGTTCAGGTGTGTATCAGTATGTAGTGTCTCTACTTTAAAGAGTCCCCTCCTGCTGATGTTCAGGTGTGTATCAGTATGTAGTGTCTCTACTTTAAAGAGTCCTCTCCTGCTGATGTTCAGGTGTGTATCAGTATGTAGTGTCTCTACTTTAAAGAGTCCCCTCCTGCTGATGTTCAGGTGTGTATCAGTATGTAGTGTCTCTACTTTAAAGAGTCCTCTCCTGCTGATGTTCAGGTGTGTATCAGTATGTAGTGTCTCTACTTTAAGAGTCCCTCCTGCTGATGTTCAGGTGTGTATCAGTATGTAGTGTCTCTACTTTAAAGAGTCTCTCCTGCTGATGTTCAGGTGTATATCAGTATGTAGTGTCTCTACTTTAAAGAGTCCTCTCCTGCTGATGTCAGGTGTATATCAGTATGTAGTGTCTACTTTAAAGAGTCCTCTCCTGCTGATGTTCAGGTGTATATCAGTATGTAGTGTCTCTACTTTAAAGAGTCCTCTCCTGCTGATGTTCAGGTGTGTATCAGTATGTAGTGTCTCTACTTTAAAGAGTCTCCCTGCTGATGTTCAGTGTGTGTATCAGTATGTAGTGTCTCTACTTTAAAGAGTCCTCTCCTGCTGATGTCAGGTGTGTATCAGTATGTAGTGTCTCTACTTTAAAGAGTCCTCTCCTGCTGATGTTGAGGTGTGTATCAGTATGTAGTGTCTTACTTTAAAGAGTCCTCTCTTGCTGATGTCAGGTGTGTATCAGTATGTAGTGTCTCTACTTTAAAGAGTCCTCTCCTGCTGATGTTCAGGTGTATATCAGTATGTAGTGTCTCTACTTTAAAGAGTCCTCTTCCTGCTGATGTTCAGGTGTGATCAGTATGTAGTGTCTCTACTTTAAAGAGTCCTCTCCTGCTGATGTTCAGGGTGATCAGTATGTAGTGTCTCTACTTTAAAGAGTCCCCTCCTGCTGATGTTCAGGTGTGTATCAGTATGTAGTGTCTCTACTTTAAAGAGTCCCTCCTGCTGATGTTCAGGTGGTATCAGTATGTAGTGTCTCTACTTTAAAGAGTCCTCTCCTGCTGATGTTCAGGTGTGATCAGTATGTAGTGTCTCTACTTTAAAGAGTCCTCTCCTGCCTGATGTTCAGGTGTGTATCAGTATGTAGTGTCTCTACTTTAAAGAGTCCTCTCCTGTGATGTTCAGGTGTATATCAGTATGTAGTGTCTCTACTTTAAAGAGTCCTCTCCTGCTGATGTTTCAGGTGTATATCAGTATGTAGTGTCTCTACTTTAAAGAGTCCTCCCTGCTGATGTTCAGGTGTATATCAGTATGTAGTGTCTATACTTTAAAGAGTCCCTCCTGCTGATGTTCAGGTGTATATCAGTATTAGTGTGTCTCTACTTTAAAGAGTCCTCTCCTGCTGATGTTCAGGTGTGTATCAGTATGTAGTGTCTCTACTTTAAAGAGTCCTCTCCTGCTGATGTTCAGGTGTATATCAGTATGCAGTGTCTCTACTTTCTCTACGTGTGTTTGTGTGTGTGTGTGTGTTTGTGTGTGTGTGTGTGTGTGGTGTTGTGTGTGTGTGAGTGTTGTGTGTGTTTGTGTGTGTGTGTGTGTGTGTGTGTGTGTGTGTGTGTGTGAGTGTTTGTGTCTGTGTGTGTGTGTGTGTGTGTGTGTGTGTGTGTGTGTGTGTGTGTTAATATTATTCTAAACTGCTGACCCCCCTGATGTTTGTACAGAGGGTGCGTTGATTCTCTGCTCAGACTGTCTCAGGGTGGAGGAAACAAGCGCCTCCTCAGGAAGGTGACAAGGAAACAAGTAAATAAGGATAGAAGGAGAGATGGCGAGAAGGAGAGAAGGAAACAAGGACAAAAGGAGAGGAGGAAACAAGGAAGGAGGAATCAAGGAGAGTAGGGAAATAAGTTTGATGGGAGTAAGAAATCTGGCATTTCCTGTGACCTTCACAATAAAAGTCTGTCAAATGCTTTTATTTTGAAAGTGCAAGGATGAAACATAGTTAGTTAACACTTAAATATATAATATATAAATAATGCAGGGATGTATTCTGCCTCAGAGCAGATTCCTGGATGTATACTGCCTCAGAGCAGATTCTGGATGTTATACTGCCTCAGAGCAGTCCTGGATGTATACTGCCACAGAGCAGATTCCTGGATGTATACTGCCACAGAGCAGATTCCTGGATGTATACTGTCTCAGAGCAGATTCCTGGATGTATACTGCCTCAGAGCAGATTCCTGGATGTATACTGCCTCAGAGCAGATTCCTGGATGTATACTGCCACAGAGCAGATTCTGGATGTATACTGTCACAGAGCAGATTCCTGGGTGTATACTGCCTCAGAGCAGATTCCTGGGATGTATACTGCCTCAGAGCAGATTCCTGATGTATACTGCCTCAGAGCAGATTCTGTGGATGTGTACTGCCACAGAGCAGATTCCTGGATGTATACTGCCTCAGAGCAGATTCCTGGATGTATACTGCCTCAGAGCAGATTCCTGGATGTATACTGTCACAGGCAGATTCCTGGATGTATACTGTCTCAGAGCAGATTCCTGGATGTATACTGCCTCAGAGCAGATTCCTGGATGTATACTGCCTCAGAGCAGATTCCTGGATGTGTACTGCTCAGAGCAGATTCCTGGATGTATACTGTCACAGAGTAGATTCCTGGATGTATACTGTCACAGAGCAGATTCCTGGATGTACTGCCTCAGAGCAGATTCCTGGATGTATACTGTCACAGAGCAGATTCCTGGATGTATACTGCCTCAGAGCATATTCCTGGATGTATACTGCCATAGAGCATTCCTGGATGTATACTGCTCAGAGCAGATTCCTGGATGTATACTGCCTCAGAGCAGATTCCTGGATGTATACTGTCACAGAGCAGATTCCTGGATGTATACTGCCTCAGAGCAGATTCCTGGATGTATACTGTCACAGAGTAGATTCCTGGATGTATACTGCCTCAGAGCAGATTCCTGGATGTATACTGCCTCAGAGCAGATTCCTGGATGTATACTGTCTCAGAGCAGATTCCTGGATGTATACTGCCTCAGAGCAGATTCGGATGTATACTGTCACAGAGCAGATTCCTGGATGTATACTGCCTCAGAGCAGATTCCTGGATGTATACTGCCTCAGAGCAGATTCCTGGATGTATACTGTCACAGAGCAGATTCCTGGATGTATACTGCCACAGAGCAGATTCCTGGATGTATACTGTCCACAGAGCAGATTCCTGGATGTATACTGCCTCAGAGCAGATTCCTGGATGTATACTGTCTCAGAGCAGATTCCTGGATGTATACTGCCTCAGAGCAGATTCCTGGATGTATACTTCCTCAGAGCAGATTCCTGGATGTATACTGCCTCAGAGCAGATTCCTGGATGTATACTGCCACAGAGCAGATTCCTGGATGTATACTGCCTCAGAGCAGATTCCTGGATGTATACTGCCTCAGAGCAGATTCCTGGATGTATACTGTCACAGAGTAGATTCCTGGATGTATATGCCACAGAGCAGATTCCTGGATGTGTACTGCCAGAGCAGATTCCTGGATGTATACTGCCTCAGAGCAGATTCCTGGATGTATACTGCCTCAGAGCAGATTCCTGGATGTATACTGTCACAGAGCAGATTCCTGGATGTGTACTGCCACAGAGCAGATTCCTGGATGTGTATACTGCCTCAGAGCAGATCCTGGATTGTATACTGCCTCAGAGCAGATTCCTGGATGTATTCTGTCTCAGAGCAGATTCCTGGATGTATACTGCCACAGAGCAGATTCCTGGATGTATACTGCTCAGAGCAGATTCCTGGATGTATACTGCCTCAGAGCAGATTCCTGGATGTATACTGCCTCAGAGCAGATTCTGGATGTATACTGCCTCAGAGCAGATTCCTGGATGTATACTGCCTCAGAGCAGATTCCTGGATGTATACTGCCTCAAGCAGATTCCTGGATGTATACTGCCTCAGAGCAGATTCCTGGATGTATCTCTGTCAGAGCAGATTCCTGGATGTATACTGCCTCAGAGCAGATTCCTGGATGTATACTGCTCAGAGCGATTCCTGGATGTATACTGCCTCAGAGCAGATTCCTGGATGTATACTGCTCAGAGCAGATTCCTGGATGATATTCTGTATCAGAGCAGATTCCTGGATGTATACTGCCTCAGAGCAGATTCCTGGATGTATACTGCCTCACAAGCGATTCCTGGATGTATACTGCCTCAGAGCAGATTCCTGGATGTATACTGCCACAGAGCAGATTCCTGGATGTATACTGTCACAGAGCAGATTCCTGGATGTATACTGCCTCAGAGCAGATTCCTGGATGTATACTGTCACAGAGCAGATTCCTGGATGTATACTGCCTCAGAGCAGATTCCTGGATGTATACTGCACAGAGCAGATTCCTGGATGTATACTGCCAGAGCAGATTCCTGGATGTATACTGCCACAGAGCAGATTCCTGGATGTATACTGTCACAGAGCAGATTCCTGGATGTATACTGCCTCAGAGCAGATTCCTGGATGTATACTGCCTCAGAGCAGATTCCTGGATGTATACTGCCTCAGAGCAGATTCCTGGATGTATACTGCCTCAGAGCAGATTCCTGGATGTACTGCTCAGAGCATTCCTGGATGTATACTGTCAGAGCAGATTCCTGGATGTATACTGCCTCAGAGCAGATTCCTGGATGTATACTGCCTCACAGAGCAGATTCCTGGATGTATACTGTCACAGAGCAGATTCCTGGATGTATCTGTCACAGAGCAGATTCCTGATGTATACTGTCACAGAGCAGATTCCTGGATGTATACTGCCTCAGAGCAGATTCCTGGATGTATACTGCACAGAGCAGATTCCTGGATGTATACTGTCACAGAGCAGATTCCTGGATGTATACTGCCTCAGAGCAGATTCCTGGATGTATACTGTCACAGAGCAGATTCCTGGATGTATACTGCCTCAGAGCAGATTCCTGGATGTATACTGCACAGAGCAGATTCCTGGATGTATACTGCCAGAGCAGATCCTGATGTATACTGCCACAGAGCAGATTCCTGGATGTATACTGCCTCAGAGCAGATTCCTGGATGTATATGCCTCAGAGCAGATTCCTGGATGTATACTGCCACAGAGCAGATTCCTGGATGTATACTGCCTCAGAGCAGATTCCTGGATGTATACTGCCTCAGAGCAGATTCCTGGATGTATACTGCCTCAGAGCAGATTCCTGGATGTATACTGCCTCAGAGCAGATTCCTGGATGTATACTGCCACAGAGCAGATTCCTGGATGTATACTGCCTCAGAGCAGATTCCTGGATGTATACTGCCCAGAGCAGATTCCTGGATGTATACTGCCAGAGCAGATTCCTGGATGTATACTGCCCAGAGCAGATTCCTGGATGTATACTGCCACAGAGCAGATTCCTGGATGTATACTGCCACAGAGCAGATTCCTGGATGTATACTGCCCAGAGCAGATTCCTGGATGTATACTGCCTCAGAGCAGATTCCTGGATGTATTCTGTATCAGAGCAGATTCCTGGATGTATACTGTACAGAGCAGATTCCTGGATGTATACTGCCCAAGAGCAGATTCCTGGATGTATACTGCCTCAGAGCAGATTCCTGGATGTATACTGTACAGAGCAGATTCCTGGATGTATTCTGCCAGAGCAGATTCCTGGATGTATACTGCCTACAGAGCAGATTCCTGGATGTACTGCCTCAGAGCAGATTCCTGGATGTATACTGCACAGAGCAGATTCCTGGATGTATACTGCCACAGAGCAGATTCCTGGATGTATACTGCCTCAGAGCAGATTCCTGGATGTATACTGCCAGAGCAGATTCCTGGATGTATACTGCCTCAGAGCAGATTCCTGGATGTATACTGCCACAGAGCAGATTCCTGGATGTATACTGCCACAGAGCAGATTCCTGGATGTATACTGCCTCAGAGCAGATTCCTGGATGTATACTGTCTCAGAGCAGATTCCTGGATGTATACTGTCCAGAGCAGATTCCTGGATGTATACTGTCTCAGAGCAGATTCCTGGATGTATACTGCCTCAGAGCAGATTCCTGGATGTATACTGCCTCAGAGCAGATTCCTGGATGTATACTGTCTCAGAGCAGATTCCTGGATGTATTCTGTCCAGAGCAGATTCCTGGATGTATACTGCTCAGAGCAGATTCCTGGATGTATACTGCCTCAGAGCAGATTCCTGGATGTACCCCAGATTCTGTTATCTGTCTCAGAATTCTGTGTATTCAGCCTGTATACTGCCTCAGAGCAGATTCCTGGATGTATACTGCCTCAGAGCAGATTCCTGGATGTATTCTGCCTCAGAGCAGATTCCTGGATGTATTCTGCCTCAGAGCAGATTCCTGGATGTATACTGCCTCAGAGAGCAGATTCCTGGATGTATACTGCCTCAGAGCAGATTCCTGGATGTATACTGCCTCAGAGCAGATTCCTGGATGTATACTGCCTCAGAGCAGATTCCTGGATGTATTCTGTCTCAGAGCAGATTCGTGAAGTTGTAATGACTGATTTGAGAGGTTGTAATAACCAAGTTGCAGTTGTTATGGAAAATATATTTTAAAAAATATATATTTTTCTGCAAGTGAACATTTCATCACTAAGTTCATTTTTTCCTGCAAGCTACAAAACTCTTTTCTTCTGGGACTTCACATTGGGTTCACAGATACGTGGATATTTGATACAAGTGTAAATGTATGCACACAAGCTCATCTTTTTCTGCAAGTGCTCACATCAGGTTTTACACGCTCTCGCATTTTGCACCATATCTACCTTCATAGAACAGCCGACCTTCACACACTGAGGAGAAGGAAGTGTTTCAGGGGTTGAAGAGTGAGGTGACAGCGCCCTCTGCTGGACACACACACTCACACAGGCTGTAAATATAAACACACACATACAGATACTGTGATTTCTGCTGAAAGTCTGAAGAACAGACGCTCCTTTCCTCCTCTCCCGGTGATTCATGAGTCTTCAGGTGAGAGCCAATCAGTCGACTCAGACACTTGTTCCCTTCCTTAGCTGTTAAACCCACCAGTGAGGTATTTACTGACGTATTTTAACGAACTAAACATTAAAATCTGTTCAGCTCGAGTTAACCTCAGACCTGATTTCAGACCGCAGATCCAGAAGCCCTTGACCTCCAGGGGACAGGAAGTGATGCTGCTCATGGGTTCGGGACTCCTTCCTCTCTGTGTTTTGGTTCTCTATATAATTCAGTCTTTATTATTATTGTTTCATGAGTTTCAGAGGCTGCTTCCTGTGATCCTGCTGAGCCTCATCTCTTATTACTACTATAACATATATATCATTTACATTATTTACATCAGGAATGGTGTGTGTGTGTGTGTGTTTCCAGTCTGTTCTAAATCATGTGTGCTGAATGTTACAAACATTGTTTATCCGCAGGCCACACACACACACACACACACACACACACACACACACACACACACACACACACACACACACACACACCACACACACACACACACACACACACACACACACACACACACACACACACACACACACACAACACACACACACACACACACACACCACACACACACACACCACACACACACACGATTATATAATTGTATTTTATATACATGACACTGTTAGGTAAATTAACGTACGTAAGGAAAGTGGTGGTTTTGCTTCGCTCTTTACTCCGTCTCGTGTTATTCAGACGACATTCAGTGGCATCAATGCGTTTCCTGTAGTGGGAGGGGTCTCCCAACAAGCCCCGCCCACTGGACATGAAGCCCCGCCCCCTCTGGTCGTGGAGGTCGAGGAAACTAAAACAAACGCCACGCGGAGCGTCTTCATCCTCACTGAGGAAGAGGAGGAGGGCAGGGAAACCTCAATTTTGGCTCTTCACTTTGGCTCTGATGGTCCTGATGGTTCTGATGGTCCTGATAGTTCCTATGGTCCTGATAGTTCTGATGGTTCTGATGGTCCTGATAGTTCCTATGGTTCTGATGGTCCTGATGGTTCTGATGGTCCTGATAGTTCCTATGGCTCTGATGGTCCTGATGGTCCTGAAAGTTCCTATGGTTCTGATGGTCCTGATAGTTCCTATGGTTCTGATGGTCCTGATGGTTCTGATGGTCCTGATGGTTCCTATGGCTCTGATGGTCCTGATGGTTCTGATGGTCCTGATGGTCCTGATGGTTCCTATGGCTCTGATGGTTCTGATGGTCCTGATAGTTCCTATGGTTCTGATGGTCCTGATAGTTCCTATGGTTCTGATGGTCCTGATAGTTCATATGGTTCTGATGGTCCTGATGGTTCTGATGGTCCTGATGGTTCCTATGGCTCTGATGGTCCTGATGGTTCTGATGGTCCTGATGGTTCTGATGGTCCTGATAGTTCCTATGGCTCTGATGGTTCTGATGGTCCTGATAGTTCCTATGGTTCTGATGGTCCTGATAGTTCCTATGGCTCTGATGGTCCTGATGGTTCTGATGGTCCTGATAGTTCCTATGGTTCTGATGGTCCTGATGGTTCCTATGGCTCTGATGGTCCTGATGGTTCTGATGGTCCCTATGGCTCTGATGGTCCTGATGGTTCTGATGGTCCTGATAGTTCCTATGGTTCTGATTCAGTCAACGTCTTCCTCTGTTGTTTGTTTGTAGATTGGTCGACAGCAACGAAACCAAGGAGCAGCTAACAGAGCTAATGGAGCTAACGCAGCCAACGCAGCCAACGCAGCCAACGGAGCTAACGCAGCCAACGCAGCCAACGGAGCCAACGCAGCCAACGCAGCTAACGGAGCTAACGCAGCCAACGCAGCCAACGGAGCTAACGCAGCCAACGCAGCCAACGGAGCCAACGCAGCCAACGCAGCTAACGGAGCCAACGCAGCCAACGCAGCCAACGGAGCTAACGCAGCCAACGGAGCTAACGCAGCCAACGGAGCCAACGCAGCCAACGCAGCCAACGCAGCCAACGGAGCTAACGCAGCCAACGCAGCCAACGGAGCCAACGCAGCCAACGGAGCTAACGGAGCCAACGCAGCTAACGGAGCTAACGCAACGCGCACCAACGGAGCTAACGCAGCCAACGCAGCCAACGGAGCCAACGCAGCTAACGGAGCCAACGCAGCCAACGGAGCTAACGCAGCCAACGGAGCTAACGCAGCCAACGCAGCCAACGGAGCTAACGCAGCCAACGCAGCCAACGCAGCCAACGGAGCTAACGCAGCCAACGCAGCCAACGGAGCCAACGCAGCTAACGCAGCCAACGCAGCCAACGCAGCCAACGGAGCCAACGCAGCCAACGGAGCTAACGGAGCTAACGCAGCCAACGCAGCTAACGGAGCCAACGCAGCCAACGGAGCCAACGCAGCCAACGCAGCTAACAGAGCTAACGGAGCTAACGGAGCCAACGCAGCTAACGGAGCCAACGCAGCCAACGGAGCCAACGCAGCCAACGCAGCTAACAGAGCTAACGGAGCTAACGCAGCCAACGCAGCCAACGGAGCTAACGGAGCTAACGCAGCCAACTCAGCTAACGGAGCCAACGGAGCCAACGCAGCCAACGCAGCTAACAGAACTAACGGAGCCAACGCAGCCAATGGAGCCAATGCAACACACGAGTGACCATTTTTGTTGCATTTTTCTCCTCTCCTCTCACTGATGGAACGGCAAACGCAACCCACCATCGGAGGGCCTCCGCCGGCCCGGCCTAGTGCCGGTGCTCTGGCGGTCGGGTCCTCCGAACTGCGGGTTCGACTCTGATGGCCGGGAGGGTGTGCTGCGTTGGAGTGGGGGACTTCCCCCACTCTGCGTGTCTCTTCCTTCCCGGGCCGGCCGATATGAAGCGTGACCAAGACGCACTGTCTGACTCAGGGGTCCCACCACGGGTCCCGCAGCGGGGTGGAGATTCCCGGCTGGAACCTCCCCACCTCCGCCGCGGTGCACCCGGCAAACACGGTTGTTTCTCGAACCCTCCACTGTTGTCTAGCGCAGGGGTTCCCAACCCCCGGTCCGCGGACCGGTACCGGGCCGCAGAGGTATTACTGCCGGGCCGCGAAATAGCTGTGAGTTTATCGTAATATTTGCAGAATTATAAATATATAAAAATATTTTATCATATTTTTTTCAAAAAGTGTTTAATTTTCGCACCTATACCAGTCATATTATGTCATCCAGTAGCCTAGTTAATCTTTCACCAGAAAACCGTTGAAAATTGCTTTTATGATGTTCCGAGGGATTCGGCGGCTCAGCCTAAGGTCTCAGCCTCTTGTGCGCACGAGAAAGTTACTGGTACGCCAGGAAGAGGAGCACACAGGAGACTACCGTTTCATTGCAGACTGTTGTGTTTATGGGGGGAAATGGCAGTGCATACATTATTTGAGATATATTTCAAACTCGGACTTCATTTTAAGGACATGTCGGCCAGGGGTGTAGAGCTATGTGTTTA
Organism: Dissostichus mawsoni; assembly: GCA_011823955.1. Lineage (NCBI taxonomy): Eukaryota > Metazoa > Chordata > Actinopteri > Perciformes > Nototheniidae > Dissostichus > Dissostichus mawsoni. The sequence continues at coordinate 95,661 of JAAKFY010000069.1, read as the reverse complement.
AGCACCGGATTGGCAAAACAGGAGAGTCTGTAAACCAGTCTGCCTTGATCTATGAATTCATGTCCGGGACTCTCACAGTATCTGCTGCCCACAGCTGTTTTATAGAAGGAAAACCTCCTTCACTTCATGAAATGGCTGCAGCATCAGGAGGCAGCGGGACGTATACTCCGCCTCTGAGAAGTGCAGCACCAGCGGGTAAAGAGCTGTGCCTTTTTACGCACCGCCTTCGCTGTGTTTATCTTCATCAGAACAGCTTAAGAGTGACTGCAGGCTGCTACGTGTTAACCACACACACCTCTACACACATCTCTACACACATCGAACTGCCCGATTACTCCCCCTTTTATTAGTTTTATGAAGGAGATGTCCGGTCACCAAGGCGTATGATGTGTGTGTGTGTGTATGTGCTCTGCTCAGCTCAGCTCTGTGTGTTCGGTGTGTTTGTGTCTGTCCGACACCGGCATTTGTTTTCAAATGACCATGAACAGTCATTTACACACATCTGGCTAACTCCATAGGTAGCCTATATGCGGGTGTTCCCAAAATAAATTAGTTTAATCTAATCTTGATGTAGTGCTAAATGCTGTCGGAGTGCACCGGAACGAACGACACTATCATAATATCTTCTGAAAACAAATGCCAGTGACACACACACACACACACACAACACACACACACACACACACACACAACACACACACACACACACACACACACACACACACACACACACACACACACACACACACACACACACACACACACACACACACACACACCACACACACACACACACACACACACACACACACACACACACACACACACACACACACACACACACACACACACTGGATTATCCGTAAATCATACAAACAAATCCAAAACGTTGATTTATCTGTTTTCCCGTTTGGTTTTAAAAACTGAATAACGTCGTTTTTTGTTTTCCGAAAAACCAAAAAACGACACCGGTTCTTTTTTAAACGTTGTTAATATGTTTTGGATGCATATTGTTCTAGTATTTGTTCAGGCTGTTACATATAATTAGCCTCTGTTGCTACCTGCTGGTGGTGAGTAAATATTAAAATCAGTTAAAATTGACAACCGGTCCGCGATTTTTTTTTAATGTATCTGCCGGTCCTTGGCACAATAAAGGTTGGGAACCCCTGGTCTAGCGGGTGTAACTACAATACAAGATGTCGTTATTTATATATATAAATATATATATCTATATATATAGATATAATAGAGTCAGTGCAATTTTATTTTGTATTAGCGTGCATTTCCTGTTCGGAAAGTGGTGCTGTACTGAGAGTAAACAATACAAGGTGTCCCTATTTTATATATATATATATATATATATATATACATATATATATATATATATATATACATATACATATATATATATATATATATATACATATACATATGTATATAAAAGTGTCAGTACGATTTTATTTTGTATTTGCGTGCATTTCCTGTTCGGAAAGTGGCGCTGTACTGATAGTGCCGATTTTATTTTGTAATTCTTAGCGTGCATGCACTTCCCGTCCTGAGAGTGGAGGTGTCCTCAGAGTGGAGGTGTCCTCAGAGTGGAGGTGTCCTGAGAGTGGAGGTGTCCTCAGAGTGGAGGTGTCCTGAGAGTGGAGGTGTCCTCAGAGTGGAGGTGTCCTCAGAGTGGAGTGTCCTGAGAGTGGAGGTGTCCTCAGAGTGGAGGTGTCCTGAGAGTGAGGTGTCCTGAGAGTGGAGGTGTCCTCAGAGTGGAGGTGTCCTCAGAGTGGAGGTGTCCTGAGAGTGGAGGTGTCCTCAGAGTGGAGGTGTACTGAGAGTGGAGGTGTCCTCAGAGTGGAGGTGTCCTCAGAGTGGAGGTGTACTGAGAGTGGAGGTGTCCTCAGAGTGGAGGTGTCCTGAGAGTGGAGGTGTACTGAGAGTGGAGGTGTACTGAGAGTGGAGGTGTCCTGAGAGTGGAGGTGTCCTCAGAGTGGAGGTGTCCTCAGAGTGGAGGTGTCCTGAGAGTGGAGGTGTCCTGAGAGTGGAGGTGTCCTCAGAGTGGAGGTGTCCTCAGAGTGGAGGTGTCCTGAGAGTGGAGGTGTCCTCAGAGTGGAGGTGTACTGAGAGTGGAGGTGTCCTCAGAGTGGAGGTGTCTCAGAGTGGAGGTGTACTGAGAGTGGAGGTGTCCTCAGAGTGGAGGTGTCCTGAGAGTGGAGGTGTACTGAGAGTGGAGGTGTACTGAGAGTGGAGGTGTCCTGAGAGTGGAGGTGTCCTCAGAGTGGAGGTGTCCTCAGAGTGGAGGTGTCCTGAGAGTGGAGGTGTCCTCAGAGTGGAGGTGTACTGAGAGTGGAGGTGTCCTCAGAGTGGAGGTGTCCTCAGAGTGGAGGTGTACTGAGAGTGGAGGTGTCCTCAGAGTGGAGGTGTCCTGAGAGTGGAGGTGTACTGAGAGTGGAGGTGTCCTCAGAGTGGAGGTGTCCTCAGAGTGGAGGTGTCCTGAGAGTGGAGGTGTCCTCAGAGTGGAGGTGTCCTGAGAGTGGAGGTGTCCTCAGAGTGGAGGTGTCCTGAGAGTGGAGGTGTCCTCAGAGTGGAGGTGTACTGAGAGTGGAGGTGTCCTCAGAGTGGAGGTGTCCTGAGAGTGGAGGTGTCCTCAGAGTGGAGGTGTCCTGAGAGTGGAGGTGTCCTGAGAGTGGAGGTGTCCTCAGAGTGGAGGTGTCCTGAGAGTGGAGGTGTCCTCAGAGTGGAGGTGTACTGAGAGTGGAGGTGTCCTCAGAGTGGAGGTGTCCTGAGAGTGGAGGTGTCCTCAGAGTGGAGGTGTCCTGAGAGTGGAGGTGTCCTGAGAGTGGAGGTGTCCTGAGAGTGGAGGTGTCCTCAGAGTGGAGGTGTCCTCAGAGTGGAGGTGTCCTCAGAGTGGAGGTGTCCTGAGAGTGGAGGTGTCCTCAGAGTGGAGGTGTACTGAGAGTGGAGGTGTCCTCAGAGTGGAGGTGTCCTCAGAGTGGAGGTGTACTGAGAGTGGAGGTGTCCTCAGAGTGGAGGTGTCCTGAGAGTGGAGGTGTACTGAGAGTGGAGGTGTCCTCAGAGTGGAGGTGTCCTCAGAGTGGAGGTGTCCTGAGAGTGGAGGTGTCCTCAGAGTGGAGGTGTCCTGAGAGTGGAGGTGTCCTCAGAGTGGAGGTGTCCTGAGAGTGGAGGTGTCCTCAGAGTGGAGGTGTACTGAGAGTGGAGGTGTCCTCAGAGTGGAGGTGTCCTGAGAGTGGAGGTGTCCTCAGAGTGGAGGTGTCCTGAGAGTGGAGGTGTCCTGAGAGTGGAGGTGTCCTCAGAGTGGAGGTGTCCTGAGAGTGGAGGTGTCCTCAGAGTGGAGGTGTACTGAGAGTGGAGGTGTCCTCAGAGTGGAGGTGTCCTGAGAGTGGAGGTGTCCTCAGAGTGGAGGTGTCCTGAGAGTGGAGGTGTCCTGAGAGTGGAGGTGTCCTGAGAGTGGAGGTGTCCTGAGAGTGGAGGTGTCCTGAGAGTGGAGGTGTCCTCAGAGTGGAGGTGTCCTGAGAGTGGAGGTGTCCTCAGAGTGGAGGTGTCCTCAGAGTGGAGGTGTCCTCAGAGTGACACTTTGTTTAGTTTCAGTAGTTCTCCTTGGCCGTGTGTTGCTGCCGTCTCTCCCCCATTCTCATTGAGTATTTTACAAAGAGTGAAACAGCGCCCCTCTAGATGTTATGGTGAAACAGGAGATTGCATTCACTGTTGCGAGAGGAGGCCAGCCGAAATTGGCTTCCCTTGGTGAAACAAAATGGAGGGATTGACCAATCAGACAGGGCCCACGTCATGCCCTTGCCAACCTGTGATTAGTCAGAGCCATGCCAATTACCTCCCAATCCAATCAAATCGCATCAACTTGGAGGTGCAGTGACGCGTCCTAAAACCCGGAAGTAAGCTGCGCTCGCGTTCCCTCGACAAAAAGCAATGGGATTTCTCTCCATAGGATTTTGGAAAATAACTGGAAGTAAGGTCTGTGGAAAACGAACCTGTTTGATAAATGCACGTTTTGTTCAGCCGGATAATATCCACATGTCTACTCTACTTTTATAATTTTGGAATCATAAATCTAATCGATAGATAGATAGCGTCACTGCACCGCCGTTAGAAAGTAGCAAGCAACTGAAGCAAGTGCAATTATGGAGGGTGGAGATTTGGAGTATTTAATCCAAAAATTGTACTAAACTTCTGCTACAGCAGCAACTGAAATAAAATCTGATGACAGGCCAATGCCCAAACTGGAGCTGAGTACAGAGAGGAAAAAAGGAGCGAATCGGACGTGATAAAGGTCTCCTGATTTAGTTAGTGAATGCTTATGAGAGTTTGGGCTGGAGAGTGCGTGCGGACCTGTCGGTTAGACAGCAGCTGTGAGTCCTGCATCTGTTTGATACAAATGTGTGTAAAATGATACCGGGCGCTGTAATCACTCATCTGGTTACAGCGTTACATTGACCACCACACACGCACCCCCCCACCCAAAAAAAGGACGTATTATTGGCTTCCCCTAATGTTTTAGCACTTCCTCCAGGCTGCTGCCGGGGGGGCGGGGCCACTGGAGAGGGGGGCGGGACTAACGGAGAAGAGGGCGGGACTAACAGGGAGGTTGATGCTGAGTTCCCTGATCTACCTGACGACAGCACGGAGACGGAGGACTGACCTATCACCACGCCCGACACCGCGGTTACCAAGGAAACAAGGCGGGGCTAGAGCTGGGCTGTGACCGAGGACCCGCCCCCTGACGCTCAGTAACCAATCAGTTATCAGCTTTATATTCACTACGATAATCACGTTTATCTTTTACAGAGTTCACATTAAAGTGTGTGTGTGAATAAAAGTCGTTTCCTGATCTCTTCTCACACACACGACTCAGATCCACAACACACACACACACGACTCAGATCCACACACCACGACTCAGATCCACAACACACACACACACGACTCAGATCCACACACACACGACTCAGATCCACAACACACACACAAACGACTCAGATCCACAACACACACACACACGACTCAGATCCACAACACACACACGACTCAGATCCACACACACACGACTCAGATCCACACACACACGACTCAGATCCACAACACACACACGACTCAGATCCACACACACGACTCAGATCCAAACACACACGACTCAGATCCACACACACGACTCAGATCCACACACACGACTCAGATCCTCAACACACACGACTCAGATCCACACACACACGACTCAGATCCACACACACACGACTCAGATCCACAACACACACACGACTCAGATCCACACACACGACTCAGATCCTCAACACACACACACGACTCAGATCCAAACACACACGACTAAGATCCACACACACACGACTCAGATCCACACACACGACTCAGATCCTCAACA